>VDFB02102536.1:45864-135534 GCA_007258455.2 Sequoia sempervirens | reverse complement strand
TGGGTAGCCAAAAACTTTGCAGAAAGCTGAGTAAGGGCAACAAACCATAGTCAAGGCACGTTTCTGGGAAGAAAACCTCTGCCAAGCTTTGGAAATCGGCAGACGAAAAGAGCAGCAGGTCATCAGGTACAAATGAAATATACAGAAGAGAAAATTAGCACAAAAAAACAACAGGGCCGTGGAATGATTAAGCGGGCGCCAATGTGAGTATGGTGTCCCCATTTTGAGCAGGGAGGAGTGCTACAGCTTGAGGTAAAATATACTAGCAATTGCTCCTTGGCGTGTATCCAATGCCGAAGAGGTACGGAAGGTGAATTATAATTTTTTTTTTACATACATTCATGAAATTCATGGGATCTTACAAACACATTATCTTTTATACCCTTATACTTTGTGAAGGTCGAAGGCATATGAGGGATGTAAAACATAAAACAAATGGATAATTACTGTGAAGCTACAATTTTGTATTTGTCAAAGCAAAATTTGCGCATTAAATTTGAAATTTTTATTTTATTTGAACTTTTAATTAAGTAAATATTATTTATTTATTTAATTATTATTATTATTATTATTATTATTTTTTATCGTTGATAGCTTGAGAAGGTATCATACTTTAAAATCCTTTTTGACACATTGGGGAGGTGTCAAACTTCATTTTTGTTTTGTACATTGGCAAGTTATTAGGCTTAATTCTTGTTCGATATCTTGATAGCAGATTTGATTATTTGTTGGTCTTACAAGATGGTACAAATGTCTAGTTTTGTGTTGCTTCAATAAGTGATTGTTTCCAATTCCATAGGTTGAGCCATGTACACATTAAGGAAGCTTGAAATTGGTATATTATGGTCATTGTAGATAGGGACATGTTGAAAGTGTTTTTGTTTACATTCAAAGAAACAAATTCCTTGCTACATATTGAAAGGGGTAGTTTTATTAGTGAGTGGCAAGATTCTTGGGCACTATTATCACAGTCGATAATGTTGTCATCGAGGAACTTGCAAAATGCGAATGGTGTTTGCTTATCAGGGTCAATTATGGTTGATATGCAAGTCCTCATATTGTGATATGTTTTAGACTTATGCTCGACTTTGGCTGCATATTTTGTAATGTAATTTAATATTGCATGGGTAGAAAGAATAGGTAGACAATCAACACTAGCTCTCTAGATGGATAGGATCAATAGGTTGTGAAGATTTAGGCAATCATCATTATGAGCAAGTGTGTATCTTTGTTTGTCATTTTCAACAATTGTTAAAGTTGACTTTTCTTGCAAGCTCTAAGGGGCTTTGTAATGACATGCTACAAATGTTACTTTCCTTTTCAAGCATGTCTGCAAGGTACATTTTGTATGTCATTGAACATGGTTGAGTAGCTCAGTCTAGTTTATGGAAGGGGTGACAACATTAATCATTGTTATGTCCATCAACCAAGGGTCATAAAGTATGGAACCATGTAAATTTTGATTTCTTTGTTGAAGGCTATGTGGATTTCATGCAGGAAAATAACTATCGATGTAGTGTATTGACTTGTTTATCAATTCTTGGTTATCCCATTACAAGTTGCTAATGTTTGGTGCTTGGTGGAGCCAGAGGAAATCATGAATATGTGTAGAGTCTATATCTTGCCATTTGTACCTATAGAAAGAGGGAGAAGTATTAAGAAATTATTAATAGTAGTGATTATACGATTTGTTAATTGAACAACTTAAGAATTTCTCTTATCTATATCAGTAGTCATGTGCACCAAGAAGCTTTTGCAAAACCCCTTCACAAAAAAGATGTGAATCTATGATGCATATAGAGTGCAACAAGGTGTCGATTTTGAACTATATTTCTATCCTTCGTTTCTAAGCATGCTTTGGATTTCAAGGTGGTGTATTTGGCATAATGCTATGCAAATTTGGCCACTTTGTATCTACTACACTTAGTGTGAAGAACATTGTTGGAAAACCAATTTGAATGATTTGTTAGATAGTTCTCCTCAACATGTTGTCTAGAAGGACTTTGTTCTAGGAAGGTTTGAGCCAAAGTGCATTAATTGATCTACAAACTTGTCATTAGGCAAGTCTTTTAGTCTTTGGCGTAGGCTAGTAGGAAGGCTATCATCCAAGCTTTTTTGGACAAATACTATTGCATGGATTTTATGATGCATCATTAAATTGAGTATGAAGTATCTAAACTATGGGTGTTGACCAAACCTATTATCATGGTATCTCATAAGATGAAGTGCATATTCATGTAATTTTCTCTCTTTCATTCTTTGTTGCCTGAGCGTTGCCATGCTTGTGGGGAAGAGAGTGGGAAATCCATTACAAATAATCCCTGAATGGTGCAATCATTTATTGGTGAAAAAAATAGATTGTCATTCCATAATAGGCTTTGTTTGTCCTTTGGCAAGTTGCAATAAGTTGTGAATCTCTTTCACCTCTCTACATGCAAGTGGGAGTTTGTTACAAATAAACATTTATGGTCCATATTTTTGGTTGAATGATTCATCTTCATCATTTGTGGATGTTGATTCAAGGTCTTTGAAAAATGAATTTGAAGTTGTGCTATGTAGAAGGTTAGATATGCCAGTGGAGGTGGAAGAGAATGACTATAGTGCAATTTCATCTAGTTGCATGTCTTTGTAATATGGATCATTATTGGTCTTCTATTCTAATGCTTCAAGAACATGTGTTCTACTAACATAGTAGTTATAGTTTTTTAATTCATTATTCTTTTTCACAATTATGATGCCCAATTGATCTATATGCCTAGGCATGTATTTTGCAATATTAAAAGTTTCTTGTGGAAGACAAAAAGTATAACCACTATATTTTAGTTGGCCTCCTTTTGCATTGGTTAATTGAAGGATTGGATTAACCCTTGCTATTAACATCTCCTCAATTTGTGTAAACAATCAAGTTGTTCACCAAGGTTCATGTTATTCAATTGCAAGAAACAATTGCCATTGTTTTGAAGAGCATATGTAGCAAGTAGGGATTCCATTTGGTTCCCTAGTTTTGATTCTTGGGTACCTTTCCACGCAAACTAAACATGTCAACATCTTTGATAGATAGTCTAGCTTTGAGAAAAATGCTCTTTAAGGCATTAGTAATTATTTGAAAAGGTTTTATAACAATGAATAAAAGTAATGGTGGTGTTTTTGCATTAAATTACAATAGAGATGGGGATGTTTGTACATGATGAGGGTGATTGAAAGGAGAGATTACAAATGTGGAAGCACTATTAATCAATGAATGCTAGGTATCCCTCCTTTAATTGATTGCTTCTTTTCTTGCATGATATTGAGTACACCACAATTGATTTATATGGGCTTTGTTTAATTATGCTCTTTCATGTTCTAAGTCCATTGTACGAGCATGTGACATTCAAAATGAAAATGAATGACTTGTGTAGCAATACTAAGGAAACATATATATTATAATATGAATTGTGCCTATAACATTTTAATTCCAAATTATATGTAAGAAAAAGAAAGGTTAGTATTTAAGTAAATTCTTTCTTTTGTATATTTATAAGGATCAACACAATCTAGGATAACAAATAACATGGCATGAAATAAGAAATTCATCATAGTGTATATTGGAGAACTAGAAAATATGTAAATTGTGTTTATTGTCAAAAGTAAGTATATCATTCAATCATGGTTGCATTAGACCTTTCATTGTATCAATGAATATTCTATGATTTATCCCAATGTATACACTTAGTTGAGGAAATTTCTATATAAAAATTCAATAGACTTAACATTTTTAATAACAATGCTAAGTCTTTCTTCTCTAGAAAATAGTTATTTTTTATAGCCAAATTAAACATGAATTGGAAAGATAGAGCATTATTTAATATCTCTTTGACAACATCAAGTTCTACAAGTAGAAGCTAAAAATATTTGGCTCCAACATCCAACATTTCATTGGTTGGTTCTTCAAATATAGTAACATTCACCAACTCACCTATGTTATCTTGTAGATCAAATTTTAAAATATAGCTAAAGTCACATACAAAGAGACCAACACGACACTTTGGACATAGCCAAGTATTGTTTGAATTGTGGGCAACTTTTTGCTTTCATTTTTTTCTAGTAATGCAAGAGAGGTAATAGAAGTTGTCTGGAAGTGTAGCCTTGACACAATGGCTTTCACATAGACATTTTCTTTTGTTTCAAGGAAGAGTTTATTTGTACTCGTGGATATATTTATAAGATTTTGAAAGTTGTATGAGGCGGTTTATTTCTTTGATAGTGATAGGGAAGGCAATGCAAGTGCCTCAATGACATACCGTGTGGTCAATGTGCAAGATTTTGGGAGGTATGGGTTAATAAGAATTTTAGTTGGAAAAATAGTATCAATTTTTTTTTTCCATTTCAAGAGGTAATGTGTCCAATTTTGATTTCACGAACAATGGGATTTTTCTATAAACTTTTTTTTTGCAATTTCTCTTCATTCTTCTTCACAATGATGGCCCCATAGTGTTAGAACAATGCTAGAACTCCACATGTCCATGATTGTAGTGCATGTTATTATTTAAATTACATCTCTTTTGTGTATGGTTGAGGTGGGGGAAATGGACAAAAGTATACCAATAACATCAACAAGGGAATTAATAGGCATTGACTATAGGTCATTTATGTTTCTAAAATGGAAGTTGTGGATAGGTATGGTAATGTTTATTGAATTGGAAGGAGTTATTGTTGATGACATGTGGGGGAATATTTTGTGAGGATTCATAGAGTTTTTTTTATGTGACCATTGGAGATGAAAAATAAATTATTAGATTGAACATCATAAAACTCATCTCCAACTTCATTGAATCAAGTTATATGTACTTCACCACCTTCTTTGTCTATCAAATCAAAACCAATTTTTTTCCCTTGCCTCCAACATTATGGAATTCACAAATTATAGTTTTTGATAGGGCTTAACCTAGAATGGACCAATGTTTATGATGGGAAATCAATGATCTAATTGGGATGATTTCATTTGCAAGGGTAAATTTATGAACATTAGATTCTGAATCTTCTTTAGATGAGAATGATTGATATGCGGATAATATAAATGAGTCTTGGATCTTAGGTCAAGGGTTCTAATGACTCAAGGATTACACCAAATTGCTAGGAATCGGTCTATTCAATGAATTGTATAAGCCCAACAATATCACAAATACTTTGACAATTTCACATTGAAGGTATATTGTTGAAAAAATATATCTAGTTGTAGTAGACTTGATATATTTGTATGACATTTATATGAGCACAAGCGATAAAATTACTTCTTAAGAATATGATGCATATAAAACACATCAAATGTTTCAAGCTATTTTAATTTTATTTTCTTGTTTAGAGTAAGCAAAGAGACTAATTGATCAACATAAAACCATGAAAAAAATAGTTGTACAACAATTTAGTTGAAAAGAAAAACCACTTAATTGCTCAAGATTCCAACAATATGGAGAGAAATGAAGAGAAAAACCATAGGTGATGTGGACTTTGTAGCAAGGCACTCAAGAATGGAAAGAAAGAAAATAAAATAGAAGAAAAACATAATATGGGCATGGGTTTTGTATGATACTATCTAAGTCTAGTAGAATTGTGAAAGAAAGCAAAGAGTAGATTAGAGGTAACATATTTTATGGTGTTAGGATCTTGTATTCAAGAAGAATTGATTCTCAGTGGGTTCATTTAGAACCATTCAACTGTATTAGTAGGCTAAAATATTTTTGACACATCTCCATAAAATTGACTTTTAAGGTGCTTGTAGTTTAGTTGTAATTTAGATTAAGGTGGAATATTGTTAATTTTCATATAATCCCATTGTAATTAAGATTACGTTGGATCTTGTTAATTTTGTTATTTTATTCTGATTGTAGGTGTGCACATAAACAATTATGATTGCATCTGTAATTAACTCAAACTAATATTTGGTAAATTTTGTGTGAGGAATGTCTCTATTTTGTAGGTGCTAGGGTGTAAGGCGGTGTGGAATCCATGGTTCTATTAATGAGTGAGGGTCTACTAATAGACTAATCTTGCACATATTTAAGTGTATGTCATGTTTAGGTTTGAGGTTTGACTAAATGTAAGTACCTTGTATACTATTATGGCACTTACCAATAGTTTCATTAATCTAATTGGTTAGAGTTTGAGGTCTTACTAATATGTATGTTTATTGATTGCCAAAGGTTCTCTTGATTATATTACTCCCAATACACAGTAATAATAATTATTAAATAATTATCATAATTGTAATAATATAAAGTTTAAATAATGCTTCCTAATGACTACATATTATTTAATTTTACTGATAGTATAAACACATAAATATATAGATGAATAAAACACTACTATTAAACCTACCTACATTGTGTGGGATTCTTATAAAATAAAATAAAGACTAACCATTAAGGAGGGAAATAAAACTAAACTATTGAACATATTATATAGGTAGTGTATATGCACTCCAAGCTCTAGGTTATGTGCTCCTAACCCTAGAATGAATTTTCATCCCACACATTTGGAACAAAAAGACTTTTGGAGCACTATATATGTTTATTTATCTAGGGCACAAAAGAAGGAAAATGGTTAAGATTAATATGAAATGATAAAATTTTGGTGTTGTGGGCATGAAGATGGTAGGAGGCTGAATATTACCTAGAAATCATCGATTAAAAGGAAATACCATATTAGAAGAAGGGTGCTTAGTATATTTTAAGGGGATTTTTTGTAATGGTAGAAATTTTTTGAAGGAGAAGCAAAACATATTGTGTGTTGGGTTATCACTCTTGTTTAGCACTATCCAACAAAGGCCATTAGGATTTTTAAGGAGAAGTTTTGGGTATGTAAATCAACTAATAGTGATTTTTTCCCTCTTATTGTTTGCAATACTTTTTCAACATTTATATTGGACTAGTTTTGTTAATTGGAGAGTAAATTCTAATCAAGTAAACGCCTTTTCGTTGATTTATGTTACTACTACCTTGTTATTAGTCTATAAAAAGTTTTTGTCATGGTTTTGTATTTTCTCTTTCATAGCTATATTTTACTAATCTCCAAATGTACCTTTCAACATTCATATGTTTAGATAATTTATTACTTGGGTTGTAATAAGGATGGTTCTATTTTATGTTTTAGTCATAGCGTGTGAAGGAACAACCTAAAATTTTATAATTGAAAATACATAGATTGAATAAGTTATTGTTGTAATCATTATTCTAAGAGGCTTGAATTGGTTGCATCATGATTACGATTTGTAAGTGATACTTTGATATTGGTTTTGTTGGGTTCTTTTTCTACAACATCCCCAATTCTAAAGCACTCACCAAGATATCTAGAAACATGGACAAAATTAGTCCCAAAAAAGGAAGAAAACTTATGCTCAAACCAGGGGTTAGAAAAAGGCTAATGAATAAGAGGTGGATATGCCTCTTTTGCACTTTGAGGCCTACAAAAATTGAGAGGTTGTTTTGAGAGACCTTTGAAAGATAACAAAACATAGTAGACTAAGAAATATTGAATCTATACATAAAGATGATACTAGAATTTACCATTAAAATGCTTATTCATGTAGGTTTCTTGCACCTACAAGTCACATACCTCTATTTATGGTAGTTGGATTATTTGATGAATCAAAAGATGGAAAACTAGTTAATAATCCTTAAAGATACACTCATTTATGGTAAAATGTCATTAAACTAGGAAAGGACATTATATACAAATCCTTTAATGGTTTAATTAGTTGCAAGTTCATAAAGGATTTTACCAAGTTTCATAACATTGGATTGGACATAATGGAAGGATATTAAATTAAAAATAATATATTAGTACAAGAGATATTATTTTTCTTTTTAAAGGTGTGTAGGATTAACTTCAACTATTAGACTAGTGCCTATTCCCATAGCAACAGAGTCAGATCTAGACTAAAAACCATAATGATAAAGTAAAACATAACATTTAGTTTACCCTAATGTACTTAGCCTTGTCTTGTAGATCTTAGGCCCTCAATTGCCATCCCATTTTTAAAAATACACCCATTCTTTGTAATCCACAACAAATTTCAATGCCCCATATATCAGTCCTGAAATAGTTTCTACCTTGGAAAATAAGTGCACACATTGAATAATTTTACTACACTCCTTGAATGTAAAATACTAAGACTTAATCGCCATTGAATAAATGTACTACACTCCTTGGCATGAAAAGGTTTTCATGGGTATTGATAATTCTTTTGGGAAGTTTTGTTCTATGGATAAGATCACGAAATCGATGAAGCGATTACTGTTTGCTAGGTTTTGTGTGTTAGTGGAGAATAACCTTATTCTCCCTACTCAGATTATCTTATCTTCAAGACTTGGCAAGTGGGTGCAATAGATTGAATATGAAAACTCTCCCATTATTTGCCATCATTGTGGAAAAGTCGGTCATGCCTCATTTACTTGCCTAAGGAGAAAGAAGCAACACTTTGTTTGGAAGAAAAAAAAATGTATGCTGCTATGGAAGATCACACCACGCTCTTTCAAAAGCTTGAGAAGATGTCTATTGTTGTGGATGATCACACCACGCTCTTTCAAAAACCTCAGGTTGAAGATTCTAATAACCCCTCAGTTGATACTCCTGGTTTGTTTGATCCTATGAGTGGTTATGTTTCTTATCCTAGCAATAAAATGATGAAAAAATCTCTAGAAAAGAACCCTTGTATAATGGTTCAGCAAAAAGCTTTTGAACAATTTTTTAAACCACCTTAAGTTGGGTGTGTCTTTTTTGTGCTCCATTTTGATGGAGTTGCAGTGGTTCCGTTTGGTTGTTGTTTTGTGTTGTCTTGTTGTTCTCTGTTGGTTTTTGTTTTTTTGCTGAGCTGAACGATCTATCTTTTGATTTGTAAAAGGGTTCAGGGGCCTTTCAAAAACCCTGCTTATCCAATCAAAAACAAATATGAACCTAGGAATTCCTTTAATCCCTTGAAATACTAAAAAAAAAGTGGAGATATAATGTAAAATGACAATATAAGTAATGGCATACATTTATTTGCTTAAAGGAATTACAAGCCATAGTTTTTTTGACACAAACAAGACTATTTTATAATAATTAGAAACCAAATACAATGTGATTCTACAACATAACCTAGATTAGCCTCAAAACTTTAGACATTGTTTGAAAGATAGAATAGAGACCAACCCTTGTAAATGCCTAGTGAACTAGTAGATATAGAGGAAACAAGGAGAAGATGGAAGCAACTATAGAAACTTGGCACCGTTTGGACCCCTAATTTACATCTACAAATGACATACTCTTGTGGTATCTTTGAGGTCCTCAATTTATAATGATTGCAAGGTGAGAAAGGAGGTATTTTATTTTGAATATTTAGTTAAAAATAAATCTTGGTAGAAACCTCATGTAGAAGATGGAAACAACCTTTTAATTTCACATTTTCTTAGGGTAAAAGAATTTTCCCATTTTACTTCATCAAAAGATCTATTGGTAGTGAAAATGACCTAATCATCATGATATTATCATGGGAAAAAAAAATTGTAAGAATTTATGAAAAAACCTTTGCCTACTCATTCCCTTCATGTAGATCCTTCCTATTTCCCTCTACAAGGTACAGGCATCATGATCTTAGAGTTCCACTTTAGTGCAGATTGAGTAGGATGAAGATCACTCCCTCTGATTTGTGCTACATTTGTAGAAGAAATGCATTATTCAACATTTAACCTAGTTCATGTGTGTGCAAGAAAGGAAATAACATCTATCAACCATTAGATCTTGCCTTTACAATCTCTAGGTGACATGTGACATTCATCAACATATGCACTTTTCTAGTTCCTTTACATTTTTGGAAGCTTGTGGAAATTTGATGGTGATCTAGATGTTTCTGGTGATTTAAAGGTACTAGGAACCTTTCACTAGAGTTTTAAAGGTTCAAGGAATTTTATAATCTTTGAAACTTTAGTTTAATCCACTTTGTTGGAACTTCCAAGGTTTATGGGACTCATGAACTTTCAACATTCAACTTCATGTAATTGTCTCCTAAAAATTTATCTATATTTCATGGATTAGAAGAATATTAGGAATTTTGATTTCCAATTTCTTTCACTATTGACCTATTTCAAAGGTTAGAAGAATTTGATAACATTCAACTTTCAATTGTCAATGATTTGGATATCTCTTGAACCTCGTTAACATTTCATAGAGTTGGGGAGCCTTTTAACTTACCGATGGCCTATTCATTCTACTTCATTGTAAAATAATTTGTTATAACTTTCCGAGTTCAAAGAAGAATTAGAAGCTCTTTGACATGGTATTGTTGGCCCATTAAGGAATTAGAGAACTAAGGAACTTGTTGAAACAATTTTTAAAAGGATGAATAATCCTTTGGTCTCTAAAGATTACATGGATAGGATGTTGAGGATTGGGGACACTTCATGCTTCATACCAAAGAGAGAAAATAGAGGGATCTTTACATCTCCAATTCTAAAAGAATGTATAAGGAAATATTAGGGGAGTTAAGGATTGTGGAATTTCCTTAACTCTAACCTCAAATTATGCAAGTATGGATAAATCCAAATATGTAAAACCGAACAATAATACAATGTAAGGTGCTAGGGTTTGGGAGTCATGATACCTCATAACTTATGCCAAAAGTATATGGGAAAAAATATGGTCAAAACTATGATTTTGAGAAATAATACAATGAAAGGGATTGAGAATCAGGGATGCCAAGGAATTAATTCCAAAAGGATGTATGTAGAGGGATGACCAAAATTATGATTCTAAAAAAGGGTATAGTAGAAATGATTGAGAATCAAGGATCTAAAAGAACTTGTAACATCTACTAGGAAGGAAGATGGAAAATGAAACTCCACAATTCCAACTTTGAAGAATATATAAAGAAAAATATTAGGGAATCAGGGATCAAGGATACTCCATACCTCATGCCACAAGGGATGTGAATAAGAAAATGACTAATACTTTGACTCCAAAATTTAGCTTAGTGTAAAGCCTAGGAATTCAAGGTTATGAGGAAAACGCATGTTGTTAAGGTAAAGCGCACAAATTTGACAAAGGAAAAGGAAAAAGGGGTAAGAGGAAATGTATGACCAGAAATAAAAATCTAAAAATATTGATAGAAAAAAGGGTGCAAAGGTAGGGTTTGAAAGAGAGGTATGCTAGGAGGGGAAACCTCAAAACTCTAAAACTAAAAAAATGCACACTTAAGGAAAAAACCATAAACATCCTAAACATTTTTTGGCTCTTTCCAACATATGAGGGGAACATGGGGGGTGAAATATAACAACACTTGGGAAAATTTAAAAAATGGGACCTCATTGGATATTTATTAGGTTGGATATCTATGGTTGGTGAAATGGGGCATAAATATACAAAGGGGCCGAGAATCAAGCACAATTGGAGTCAAATTGGTTGCCAATTCTAGTTATAGTTGGGGATGTGTGTCTCATGTAAGAAAAAACAAGAAGATTAAATTTATAGGAATATAGACCACAAGGGACAACAATAGATAGAGATAAAACCTAATGACACTTCACCTTAAGTATAAAAATAGTTGGGATTGCATAGGTAGAAATAAGAAGGGTTAATAATATATTACATAAATTATTGATGTATGCTCTGAAATATTCCCCTTACTTTTTCCCCCAAAATTAGACACACAAACCAGCATCAAACCACTGATTAGCATTAGCTCTAAATGCAAATCAGCATGGAAAGTAACTCTAACCAAGAATGTTCACCAAGATCCCAATGTGCGCGAGGTGACAGCATATGGTCAGAGGATCATTAGGTATAAACTGAACTAAAATTACAATTCATCTGCTGATGCAGGCATCCACAAGCAGTGGGAATACTCCACTTATTTAGTGGGTGAGATTATTACATTATTAAGGTAGCAAGCCAACCATTAAATCCTCTCTTCCACTTATTTCGTGGGGGGGAAACAGTCCACACAACCACTTATTTTGTGGGGGGAATTTATAAACAAGAAAGATGTTTATTCTAAAACTCAACCAATCAATTATGGGAGTGTAATCAAGTATAAATTGCAACAATAAAATGAAATAGCCGTTAGTACTACTAACTAGCTTTACAATGAATAGAAATAGCTGCAAATAAGAGAGATAAGCTTCTAGAATGTCCTTTATCCACACTGGCGATAAACCATCCAGGGGTACTTAATGTGAGAATAAGAAATGATTGTAGCAATAAAGGACTGAAACAATACTATTGTTTACAGTCTTACAATATAGAAAGAGAGCTGCAAATTACATGAATATTACAATGTTTTCAAAGCACCAAAATACTGAATGATTCCATGATAAATATTAACAATTATTGATGAAGAAAGGACTGGAAATTCAAACTGAAACAAGTTTGATGTAAATTTGCAATACTAGAAATGAATAACCAGCAATTATAAGAATCAATTAAATGCTCATAACTTCATCAAAATACCTCTGAATGGCGTGAAATGAAGTGCAATGAACCTCTGGAGGATAGGCGCCCATGACAAGTTGAAGAAACAACCTCAAAATTCATCCATTAATCTATGGCACAATTCCCAATGCTCTCCAAATGGTACGGCTCTTAAGAAGGGCGATTTAGCAATATAAAATCAAAGACTTGGAAATAAATTCCAATCTCTTGTGGAAGGGGTCGCCTTGGGTCTAGAAACACTTTGCACACATACCCAAAATTATATATAATTTGCTCAAAAAGCTGTTAATAAAAAACACTTTCAGCTATAGCAATATCAACAATACCAAAACTGAGAAAAACTCCAAAATCTTCAACAATTGAGCTCCATCTACTAGTCTGAATGAGAAGCAACAATAAAAACCAATTAGGTGTTGTCTCTCAAACATGAAATTGATTGGAATCTAGGAGGTAAGCATCCCTTGAAGAAATAATCACAATGTCATTTCGACAACATAACTTTAGCAATTAACAATAGATGCCAAATGCTGGAGCAAAGCTTCATATTTAAAGAGAATGAGATGACCCTTCAATTTCCCCTCATGGTACGCCAAAAGTCACATTTGAAACTTTTCAAATTTCCAAAAGTTATTAATTTCTCCTCAAGATGGCATCCACTTCATGGCAATTAAAACTTCATTAAATATTTAATCTTTCCTTTATGAGGGTGTTCCCCTTCAAGTCCACCTTTTAAACACAACTTGAAGTTATCATCCTAGGCCAAGGGAGTCAATAAAGAAACATAACATTAATTGTTTTGTATTAAATAATTGCCATCAAAACTGCATTTTAGAAGCTATACCAAAAATACCAACTGCTCCAACAAGAAAGAACAACTAAAGTACTACCAACAGGACCACTGCCAAACATAGTACTTAATAAAAATAGTAAACACCAAGAAATACCACAGAACCTCCAAACAAAGGAAACCCTAATTTCACTTCTAATCAACCTACGGATTTCTAGAAATAGCTATCAGTCAAAGACGAGCGTATGGCCAAAATGGGGACATTACAGTCCACCCTTCCCAAAATTGCTTGTCCTCAAGCAATTCCACAACACTCCAAACTGATCCCACCAACATATAGGATCCCGGGTCCCATGTCCATCTCGGAAAGGTCCCACCATGCTGATGTTGCTCTACTCTGATCACACGAATGAAATCACTGCACCATAACTGCATAAACCAACCCTGCAACCTCAAGGAGATAACATGCCTGAAATTCAAACTGAAAAACATGGAATGAATGGAATCAAAATTTAGCAGCATCTCATGCCCAATAAAAACTGAGGAATTAACATCTGCGATGTCAATGTCAATCACCATCCTGAGAACAAAGAAGATTACTCTAAACAACTCAAAGATATTCTCATCAACATCACTCCTCAAAGCATCAGACCAAATCACAACAACAAATGTGACTTCATTATAGCTATTTGCAAAAGAATAAGCAGCCCTTTGCATGTTCATAACAACCACATCATCAAAGCTCTTCAAGGATGTATAATGCCTCTTCTGAGTAATTCTGACATATTCAAGATTTTTTTTGAAAACTCCCACTAATCTCTCCTCAAAAGTCTCAAAAAGTTGAACCCAAACAAGCAAGGGTTCGCTGCCCCAAACACTAGTGCAAGAAATTGTATAGAGTAAATCACTGGAAAGGAACTTAAACACCATCCAAATCTGGTCCAAATCACTATGGAGAATCATTTCCCACTTTTGAGGCCATAAACCATTATTGAAAAAAAATTGAGAAGAGGAAGAATGAATGTACCAGATGCCTATGAAAACTGAAATGAACCCCTCAAAATCTGATTTTAGGAAAATCACCGTGCAATGAATTGAACAACTGCTGCAATACTGAAAATCAGTGTCCATAATAGAACAATTGCTCATGCCCAAGGCTGGAAACATCTTCTCAAGAAACTCCAAACCAACATCAAACCAACCTTTGTTCAAAATATCTCTCCAATTCACTAGTTGATGAGCAAAAAGAACCTTCAAATGATTGGAAAAGATGGGGACAACATCAGAGGATCTGAAAATTAAATTCTTATCTCTCCAAAGATTCATCTTTCTACTTGTAACAATCTCCATCAAGCCATGTTGAGGATTCCAAACACAGATACTCAACTTAAAATGTTCTCGAATGCATCTGAAAGAGTACACAATGTTTCTCCAAGTACTAATCAAGACAAAATGCAAATTCAAGAATTTAGAGTCTTCTTTGATAAACCCATGTAGCTCACCCATGAAAGAATCAACATTAATGGAGTGCAAAACAAATGTTGTCCATAATTCCCATTCCCTCAAAGGACTAAGATGACCCAAAACATCACTCAACTTAAGAGATAGATTGTTAAGAAAGTAAATAGTTTGTTTAGGTCCAACTTTCTCCCAAACTTCATGAGTAATAAATCTGGAATCTTCACTCTTTGCTGCTGCAATAGAGTGACCAGCAACTACCACCAAATCAATAATGAAAGACTCAACATTAGAGTTCAAAGAAATCTACAAACAAGAGTAGGAACAACTGCTGCAATATTGAAAATCCATATTCATCTTGACCAAATTGCTCGAACACAAGGGTGGAAACACCCACTTTAAGAGCTCCATTATAGCAAATAACCATTCTTTGCTCAAAATTTCTCTCCAATCTATTTGTTGATAAACAAATGGAATCATCAAGTGGCTGGTAAGAAAGGAAAAAACACCATTTAATTTGAAAGTTTGATCCTTATCCCTCCAATGACCCTTCCTACCATACCCCAAAATATTTTTCACAACAAATTCCTGGGTGCCCATTAACTCCAATTGCACACCCAAAAAATTATTGACTTTTTTGGTAAACCACTAAAGTCTATCCAAGAAAGCTTCAAAAACAAGGGAGCCTGAAACAAACATCGTCTTCAAATCCTTCTCCCAAGACAGGTTAGTGCGAGCATTACCCAATCCAAATGATAAACTGCCAGACATGCAAACAATATGTCTTACCAAAACATGTTTTAACAACACCTTGGTGTCAAAGATGGGGAAGTCGTCATGAATCAACACTTCCCATATGGAGATTGAATTCTCTAAACCTCTTATGCATTCACTTACAAGCAAGCTTGGAGGATTATCAATCACAGAATATATCTCGTCCCTACATTCTTTGAGAAGTTTGAAATCAACTAGCTGGTCTCCTACCTCCATTACACCCAACTAAACATTCGTTAACATGCACTTTGTTGATTCAAACTCAAGAGTAAGCTTATCAACCCTTCTTTCACGTCCTTGAAATAAACCAATGATCTTCTTTGTGAATTCGTAGGCATAATCCCGATCTTTAATCCAGCATAGATACCCTGATTTCATAATCACTAAGGAGTCTTTAATAAATTGCAAATTAAAGAGAGTGATTCCATCCCAAACTTCTTCCTATCTCTCATCATCGCTCAAACTATGTGAGTGGTCAAATATGAACAAGACATGCACCTCATCCCCAATGGAAAACATGAATTGTCCTTTCCACTCACAAAAGTGCAAAGATGCTGAACTACTGATAGGTTGCATTTCAAAATCAGAACTCTGTTCCTTGTCTTTGTTGCCCCCATAACTACTCCAAGACTCCTGTCTTTCACCACCCACCAACTCTCCATCAACAAAGGCCCCGTGGTCTTCTAGCTTTATTTCCCCTTCATTGTCTCCTTGATTATATGTTAAAGAAGCCCCCAATTTGATCAATGAGTCATTATTAATCGTAGACCTAGAAGTTTTAGGAGCAATTTTTTTCTTTCTTTAGTGGCTGCAACCAAACTAAAATGGTCATTATGGGGCTTTTTCATGCAAGCTACTTTGTCAAAAACAACTTCTCCTCCAAAGGCCATCTCATAGCTTGGAGTGAAATTTGAATTTTGTTCTTTATTGGGATCAAAGGGAAATCTATCCCATACAAGTTCCTTAAAAAAATTAGGTGCCTTCACACCCGGATCCCAAATGCTGAAGGGCTGATTATTTTGTTAAAAAAGAAACTATCCTTCGTACTCCACTTGGAATGGCGACTCTTTGAATGAGACACCTCCCAACTCAACAAAACTGATATCTTCATGAGAATCTTTCTCCAAGAGCTTAGTTTGATGATCAAACGATTCTAATCCATAACTATTCATGACATCTTCACTGGAATGAAGTAAATGATCATCATTACTAGCTGATTTGAAGACTTCATCCTTCTTGTCTTCAATGAGCCTTTCATGTAAAGGTATATTACTGATCTCTTCATAAGTGGTTACAAGCATACCAAGGAGCTTTTCTTGATTACTTGTCATAGACTCTTCATGTGTATTCAAAATTGATGTTGCCTCCTTGCACTCATCCTCAACATGTGTGAACAAATTCATATCAATAGGTACTTCTTGAGAAACAACCTTCAATCATTGAGAAACGACATTTTATTTCTGTTTTCTGCATTAATGGCTACCTCATTTTTCTGCTCTGTCCTCTTCAAGTGTGGCTTCAATTTTCTCTCACACTGAATGAACAAATCTCTGATCATCATACCAACAGTAGATGAATTCTTTCCTTCTTGTTCATGAATGTTTAACAAAAAATTTAAGATGGATTTTGGAATGTCATCCATCTCATTGATAGTTAAAATTAAAATGTTTCTCATTACTGCAACTACATCCTCTTCTTGTTCACTCCAAGTTGAAATGAAGAGGTAATGGATCAAATAATATATTCGATCTTGCATACCCAATTCAAACAACAAAATACTTGTTTTGAGTTCTGAAAAGATCTTCAATATAGCAACTCTTCTAGAGTACTGATTGCTATCAATTTCATCAAGGTCTTGAAAACTTTCCACTCTCATATTTAATATGGTATTCATAGTTTCGTCATCATAGGGAAATTAGGGAATTACAATTCTTATTATCTCCATGAAACAAGAAGAAATCAGTAGCTTAGTTTCTTCATCAAGATGCCCAACCAATAGGGTTGATTCAAAGTATTCACTACAGGAACTAGTGCCAACTCCATTTTCTTTGAAGGTGATGGCTTCACACGTCTCAAGCATTGTTCTAACAAATGAAGAATTTTCTCTTGACTGAAATCCTTTACCAAGTCTCTTTCCAACCATAAAGAGAGTCTCTGCCAACTTCATCTCTTCTTCATTAGCCATGCCTAACTACCAACTTCTAGATACCACAAGGAGCTAAACTAGAATCTACTCTGAATTTTGATGTAGTACCGGAGATCTTTGTCACTCATCTGCCTAAACATGAAGCAATGATCCACAGGATGGCGGGATCTTCTGCTCTGATACCACTAAAATATTCCCCTTACTTTTCCCCCCAAAATTAGACACACAAACCAACATCAAACCACTGATTAGCGTTAGCTCCAAATGCAAATCAGCATGGAAAGTAACTCTAACCAAGAATGTTCACCAAGATCCCAATGTGGGCGAGGTGATAGCATATGGTCAGAGGATCATTAGGTATAAACTGAACTGAAATTGCAATTCATCTATTGATGTAGGCATCCACAAGCAGTGGGAATACTCCACTTATTCAGTGGGTGAGATTTTTACATTATTAAGGCGGCAAGCCAACCATTAAATCCTCTCTTCCACTTATTTCGTGGGGGGAAACAATCCACACAACCACTTATTTTGTGGGGGGAATTTACAAACAAGAAAGATGTTTATTCTAAAACTCAACCAATCAATTGTGGGAGTGTAATCAAGTATAAATTGTAGCAATAAAATGAAATAGTCGTTAGTACTACTAACTAGCTATACAATAAATAGAAATAGCTGCAAATAAGATAGATAAGCTTCCAGAATGTCCTTTATCCACACTGGCGGTAAACCATCCAGGGGTACTTAATGTGAGAAATAAGAAATGATTGTAGCAATAAAGGACTGGAACAATACTACTATTTACAGTCTTACAATATAGAAAGAGAGCTGCAATTTACATGAATATTACAATGTTTTCAAAGCACCAAGATACTAAATAATTCCATGATAAATATTAACAATTATTGATGAAGAAAGGACTGAAAATTCAAACTGAAACAAGTTTGATGTAAATTTGCAATTCTGGAAATGAATAACCAACAACCATAAGAATCAATTAAATGCTCATAACTTCACCAAAATACCTCCGAATGGCATGAAACGAAGTGCAATGACCCTCTGGAGGATAGGCGCCCATGAAAAGTTGAAGAAACAACCTCAAAAGTCATCCATTAATTTATGGCACAATTCCCAATGCTCTCCAAATGGTACGGCTCTTGAGAAGGGCGATTTAGCAATATAAAATCAAAGACTTGGAAATAAATTCCAATCTCTTATGGAAGGGGTCGCCTTGGGTCTAGAAACACTTTGCAAACATACCTAGAATGATATATAATTTGCTCAAAAAGCTGTTAATAAAAAACACTTTCAGCTGTAGCAATATCAACAACACCAAAACTGAGAAAAACTCCAAAATCTTCAACAATTGAGCTCCATCTGCTAGTCTGAATGAGAAGCAGCGATAAAAAGCAATTAGGTGTTGTCTCTCAAACACGAAATTGATTGGAATCTAGGAGGTAAGCATCCCTCAAAGAAATAATCACAATGTTATTTCGACAACATAACTTTAGCAATTAACAATAGATGCCAAATGTTGGAGCAAAGCTTCATATTTAAAAAGAATGAGATTACTCTTCAATTTCCCCTCATGGTACGCCAAAAGTCACATTTGAAACTTTTCAAATTTCCAAAAGTTATTAATTCCTCCTCAAGATGGCATCCACTTCATGGCAATTAAAACTTCATTAAATATTTAATCTTTCCTTTATGAGGGCGTCCCCCTTCAAGTCCACCTTTTAAACACAACTTGAAGTTATCATCCTAGGCCAAGGGGGTCAACAAAGAAACATAACATTAATTGCTTTGTATTAAATAATTTCCATCAAAACAACATTTTGGAAGCTATACCAAAAATACCAACTACTCCAACAAGAAAGAACAATTGAAGTACTGCCAACAGGACCACTGCCAAACATAGTATTACTAAAAATAGTAAACACCAAGAAATGCCACAAAACCTCCAAACAAAGGAAACCCTAATTTCACTTCTGATCAACCTACGGATTTCCAGAAATAGGCTATCAGTCAAAGAAGAGTGTATGGCCAAAATGGGGACATTACAAGCTCTATGAGAAATAGTGCTTCAAATGCTACCCATGTATTAGAAACTCTAAACAATTCCCATGCAAGACTCTTAAATAGAAATTATCATCGCTATAATGGTTCTAGATCATAAAAGGACCCAACTAAAGATATTTGAATTTCCCATGCTTCCCCTTATCTTCTGACTTAACATTCCATAACAAGACAAAATTCTCTAAATAAAACTTCTAAAACTTAGCTAGATCTTATCACAAAAATATATCTTACTATTGTATCTTCAAGTTCTTTGCTCGAGCATCTCTCCCTTTTCATCCAACTCTACTAATTAGTCATGCTTAAAAAATGTGCCATGAATATCCTCATGACTCCCCTACCATACGAATTGACATACTGACAATTGAAGGTTAACAAGAAATAATTCATTCAACCCATATTCTTGTAGATCTTTTTTGAATAACCCTATCAACCCACAATGCTAGTTTGAGCTTATCATCCCATCTCTTCTTATTGTTTTCTAATATTTTTTTATGTTAATCCTCATTAGGTTCTTGTTGCTAGATTCTGCTTGTTTGTTTCCGTGAATATTATAAGATGATGAGTGAGTCAAAGTAATTTCATAGTTAGTGCATAAGTTCATGAACTCATTAGAATTGAAACACATTGCATTATCAATTATGAGTCTATGTGACATTGCAAATTTGGTCACTATGTGATCTATGACAAAATTGACAAAAACCTTTAATGTGACATTCTTTGTACAACTGACTTCAACCCACTTGATGAAATAATCAGTGACCACTATTATCCACTTGATGCCATAATTGGAAGTTTCAGCACTCTCTCTAATAAAATCCTTTTCCATTGTTGGAAAGGAGCTTCATCTTGTAATATATTCAACGGAAATGGTTTTGCATAGTTTAACTTTCCAAAAAATCTATGACAAATAACACATGTTCAAGATATAGCCTTGGCTATGTTTGCAAACAATGAAGGTCACTAATATCCAACTCTTACCACCTTGTGTGCTATAGTCATGGTTTTAATGTTCCCACCATAATCTCCTTGGTGGAATTATGTTCTTATCCTCTTAGCATATTGTGTACTATAGTAGTGGTTTTAAAGTGCCCACCACAATCTCCTTGGTGGAATTCCGTTCTTATCCTCTTAGCATATTGTGTACTACAGTAGTGGTTTAAAGTGTCCACCACAATCTCCTTGGTGGAATTTAGTTGTTGTCCTAACAACTTCTCTCTCTAATAAAAATATCGGCATCAAGCATTTAGGATACCTCCACATGGGAGTATTATCAATCAACACATTTTTATTCCTTAATTTTAAAGTTTTCTCTTGACTATTATCTATTCGTGAAGGACACTTCAAACTCATCAAGTAGTAAATGATGTATTTGTACCATTTAGAACTATCAAGTTCACATTTTCTAACTCTAGCATCATCACATACCTCATTTACCTCAACTTCTTGTAGGATTGAATTTTCCATGAGTTTGGTCAATCCTTATCTTCTGACCAATTTGGTGATTTGGATCTCCATGTCAAACTCTTGAATCTTATTTATCTATTGACATCTTCTACTTATCACCTATTATTGTGTGAAAATATCCTTAATGATGAAATGAGGAACATAGAAAAATAATCTTTGCTTTGACCAAGTACAAAATAAAATTCTTCACTACCTTCACTAGATCATAATGCTTTCCCTAACCTTTCTCTTATGGATGTATTCAATTTGAATCTAATGCAATATTATCTGACCTATTTCTAAGTGTGTTATTTTTACACTAGTTTGGGTGGTCAAACAATAGAAATTTGAGTTGAATCTTTACTTTGAGGGTCGCATGTAGATGCTTCTTGTCAATTTGCATGTCAATACAAACTTAGACGATTCATGATGATTGTATGGATGGCCAATTTTATATTGTTACTTTAATCCATTTCAGATTACACTATTCTATTTTGAATGATTATGGTCCCACATAAAATTCTATATAAGAAGATAAAATTAGTCTTCCTACAAATTCTATATGACACTATGTCACCCCATTGAAAGTTCTCTCCTATATGTTTTGTTTCCAACTTGTTTCTACTACTTTGAGTAGCCATTCCAAAAGGGTTTGAGATTAGTTAATGTATTTCACTTGCCCCAAGTGAAGACCACCACCTCTCCAGCTTGTTTTGTTCCTTCATTCCTTGTCTCTTTCCCATGATGTTTGGTGGTGTTGTTATACTTGTTGCATAAGTACTATTCCTACACATGTAGTGTAATTACATCTTTTCAATGTTTGAAAACCTTGATTCATTCTAAATTTGTTCCTTTCTTTACCTTACTACAACAACAAATGGTAATTGTCGAAAATAGCACTGATAATCATACACACCAATTTCAATTCCTATTAGAAAAAAGGCGTCTCAACCTTTATTTTTTCTTAGCATGTTTAATTATTTTATTATTTATGAGCTATATTTGTTGAAGATAACTTAAAAAAGAGTCGAAAGTCAAAAGTTGCTATTATAAGTGGAGTTGTGCATGAAGATAATTTCTATTTTGTGTTGAGTTTGCATGGATTGTGAGATTTTTGGAGGTGCATTTGTATTTTGGAAAGTTTAGCATTTTCATGTGTAAGATTAATGATAATTGATAGTTGCTATTTTGCATGTGTTAAGAAGTGAAAACTTAACATTATGCATGTATAGTGGTTTTTGGTATTTCTCATGTTGCAGGGTGATCCCACAATACTGATTTACAATTTTTGGCCAAACTAGACACTAAACTGATTTTTTCTAACTAAATCTTCACTTTCAGGCACCTATAGCAGCTAAACCGTGAAGAATTTGAAGATAATGCAAACAAGTGGTTTGTGACATTTTGTCTGTAGATTTTAAATATATTTTTTTCAAAAATTTTGGAATCAGACTGCACTTCTTTTTCCATCTTCTTTGAAAACTAGTTTTTTTAGTAAACACCATTTTTAAGGAGTGACGCTCACTGTATAACACATTTTTTTTTTTTGCATGGAGGATAAAATTCTATTTTTTTCGAATTTAGATTTTTAACTACGATATTTAGTGCTTCCAATTGGTTTCATAGTTTTTATTAAATATTTTTTCCTTAATTAAGTTTTGAAGTCTAACCAATTACAATTCAGACATAGGCGGATTGTATAACACAATTTTTTTTGTATGTATCAAAATTCAATTTTTTTTTTTAGTTGGATCAAGGAGGACTTCAATATCTGGTGCACTCATATTTTTCAATTTTTTTTTTTTGATAATCTTCTATTTTTCCACATGTGCAAAACATAGAGTTTGGTTTTTGGTAAAAAACCTACATTCACAATAAATAAAAAATAAATATAATAATAAAATTATATTTATTTAAAATTATATTTTTTGGGAAACTTATAATAAAACTATATACTTAAATTTTGTTTTTTTTAAATGAATTCATTTGATCCCCCAAAAGGTAAATCAAAAGTGGTTTTTTATCAACATTTTGATAGGTGTAAAAGAGAGTCCGTTATAAGTATGGTTTAAAACTAGCGGGTTCTATCCAAGGGGTTCCTCTTCAATTGGAATGCTTTAAATGAAACTTTTTAAGACTTAAATCATTATATTTTCTAAAAATATGTGATTTCATCAAAAATCAGAATCTCCAAAAAAATTATAAACCAGCATTGTTAGATCACCCAATCAAATTTCCAAGTCCATGTTAATATACATCTCCACATCTCTAAATTGTAAGTACAAACCATAGTATTTCATTGTCAAGTGTTTCAACCTTCTTACCATGGCTGGCTTATTGTTGTCGCTATGCTTAGATTGACCACCAATTTACATGATAGAACCAATGCCATGCCCAAATCAGCTTTGGAATGTATGCTACAACCATTGCAGAGTTTATTTCAGCTTCACATGTGCACGCTAAAGCCATTGATATTCCCATTGACTTGATTTCACTGTAAATCTTTCCAAGTTTATCCTTTGAAAATATGTAAATACTCCAGGCAAGAAACCAATAACGAATTCAGACCACTGGAACTTTGCAATAATGATGAGATCACATTTGCAGACTGTGCTTCCTTGTTTCAAGACACAAAACCCACGTCCTAATCAGAGGAAATAAGTCTTCTCTTTCGTTCGATACCTCCTCTATTCTTTTCTTCCTTTTCGATATGTCCTCCCTGTCTATTTCCCTTGAATATATCATCCACCATTTTCATTTTTATTTTTAATATTTCATGTATGGATCGCCCTACCCATATCCTTGAATAGTTTAAATGAGGAAAATAAGCTGCTGCACCAAAGGCAGACAGGAAAGCAGTCGGTCAGTTGAGGAGGTACATAGCCAGAATTACTATTCGACTATTTAAAGAAGACAGACTGTCAACCAAAGGAGGCAAGGAATAGAATACTACTCCTGCTACGTGGGGCCCAGGAAGAAACCAATTATGCTCAATGGTTGAAGAACTTATATAGCCAATGCCCACGACCAGGTGGTAGTTGAAATTTAAACCTTAAGGAGAAAAAAGAAGCCAGAGAATTTCGCCATGAAAGAATCTGCACAGCAGAGAAAACAAAAGTCACAATTTTGAAGAAGAAAAAGTACCTGCAGCCAAAAACAAACCAAAAATGGAAAAGAAAAAAGAAAAAAACATGTGTTTTCTTTGTTCGTGGATTGCACGAGCCCCGGAATGTTCCTGCATCATCCGTATTAAAGCAAGAAAAATTAAATGAACAAATTTGAATAAGAAGAGATCTGTATTTTTTATAATTTACAATGTAATTAATTATGACAATTGTTGTTGAAATTCTAATTAAAAAAGTTGATAGAATGGTATAGAAAAATTGAAAATGTTCTTATTTTTAATGATTTGTGGTGTAGTGTTTATGATGGAGGCGCTCAACTGGTAACACCAATTGTTGGTAAGAGAAGAAAATAAATAAATATAAAAATTCCAAAGCCTTGTCTTTGATAAGGGCTTTCATTCGTGGAGATGAGTTTCAACACATACAAGGGTGTAAATTTGATTGGGGCACCCATCAAAACTTATGAGATCTATATGATTCTCATTCAGAATTGGTTTATTGAGTTATAGTTGAAGTCATTCAATTTTGAATTGAAGAATGGTGATGTCATGGATTTGACTTCTAAAACTCAAGCCATATAACAAGATGTTGATGTTGCTAATGAGAATATTGATATCTATCTTATAGTCTTCATAAAGGTACTTCTTCCAATGTGGCAAGTAATTAGTTGAAGACCATCACTTCTGATCAATTGTTTGAAAAGTTGGTAGAATGCCAACAAACTTTTGAGAGAAAAATTGAAAGTGCTAGTGAAATAATTTATTTCTTAGCAAATATAAAAACCTTCTAATAAGATTTTTTTCTAGTGGTGGTTACCATGATCAAGGAAGAGATAAAGAACAATGGAAGAATAGATGAAGAGAGGGTGCCCACAAATGGTAAATGAAACCTTCAATATGACAACCAAAATGATAGAAACCATTTGTATTGCAAATGATCTGGTTGAAAAGCTAGTCATGAAGTCCATCCATGTAAAATCTCATGGGATAAGATATAAAAAAATTCTTTCAAACAAAAAGATTTAATCCACATATGATGATAAAGTATTAGAAGCAACCCAATTTGTGCACAGTAATGATGATGATGAATAAGTGCTTTCTAAATTAGATTATACCTACCATATGTCAATGAATGCAACATGACATAATGCTTGGGTGTTTAAAACTGGAGCCACCCAACAAGACATTTCAACATGATTATTCTAAAGAGTTTCATGAAGGTATTTGTGGTCCTATCTATTTAACAAATAAAATAACTCTCAAGCTTTTTGGAAAAGGAATTGTTCAACTCAAGTTGCTTGACCTACCAAAATTTATACTTAACATGATATCTTGTACTTCCTCGATTATGATGTAACTTATTGTCATTAGTGATAATTCAACAATAAGGCTACTTCGTTTTATTTGAAGATGAACAAGTGGTAGTCAGAAATAAGTTTGATAATCAAGTCACAGTTACTAATTGTGAAGATGTCAAGTTATTAAAACTCAAAGTTGATTCAACCATTTCTAGAATTTTTTCTTACCTTATTGAAGTAATCTTTCTACTAGTCATTCATGACATGTAATATTTAGGCTTTTGAATTACGATAGAATTCAAACCATGCAAAATAATGGTGTTGTAGGTCTTCCCACTTTGCCCAAGACAATTGTGAAAATATAAAGCTTGTATTTTAGAAAACAATCTAGAGATATTTTCCCTTGTTCTACTTGGCAAGCACAAAGAAAATTACAACTCTTTCATTCTAATTTGTGTGGGCCCTTAGCAATAAGTTATATTGGATAATATAAGAATTTTATGTTGTTCATTGATGATCATAGTTGAATGAAAAAAAAATCCTTGTAGAAGAAATCTAAAAGTTTCACATTATAATTGAAAATGAATCTTAGTCTCAAATTTCCACTCTTCAAAAAGATAATGGTGGAGAGTTTACATCTTTTTAGGATTACCTTTGTCAAACTGGTATTCAACATCATCTCACTATTCTAGGTTCTCCCCAACAAAATGGTGTTGTTGAAAGAATGAATAAAACTATCATGACTATAGTTTAAGCAATATTACATTTCCAAGGAATATAATTGCATTTTTGGATAAAATTAACAAGAATAAAAATTTATCTACACATTATACCCCCTTAATTTAATCTTCACCAAGTGACTTCATATCAAGTTTGGTTTGGTTATACTTCATTTGTTTTACATCTTTGAATTTTTGGCTCCACTTATTTTGCTTTGATTCTTAAGGAGAAAAGAAGCAAGTTTGGTCACCAAAGTTATGAATGTATTTTTATAGGCTATTATGAATCTTCAAAATTGTATGATGAGGCTAACAATTTTTATTTTTATTTTATTACTTATGATGTTATATTTTGTAAATCCTATAAAAATATTGTTAGTGTTGAATGCCAATTACAACACCTTCAAAAAATTGTCAAGTGTTTCCCTTGAAAAGAACATCCTTGTCAAATTACTCACTTTGAGGGGGGATAAGTTATTTGGAACCAAATTTGAAATCTCTAACTCATGATGTGCAAGAAGAAATCACCTCTTATGAAGAATTTTAGGAAATTACACAATAATTGGTTCATTATGGAGATTTTGACAAGGAAATGGATGTACCAGTAGTTCAACCTAGACCTTCATAAAATGGGTAAAACTAGTCTGTCAAACTCTTGGAATTTTTGAGTTAATGAAATAAGTAATGGTTTTGGAGTGTTTCTCCTTCTTTCCTCAACTGTACATTAAAACAAAATAATTAATGTTGATGGATGGTAAAGGACAAGTTATGTGGATTAAAATTATTGATGTTCATTGTATTAATCTATTCCTTTCTCTTATTTTGGTTGGGTCATCAATACCATTTTGGTGATTTATGCATTGGACCCTTAATGTGTGTGTATTCAAGTGTGGTTGTGCATTGAATTCTATTAAATTATTGTTCCCATGGTGTTATGCATTAGATTGGTGTGTGATATCCATGTGTTACCATGTTGTTTGATAACCACGTGTAACCATATTGTGGATTATTGGTATATTCTGTGAGACCCTAGTTCAAGTGCATGAGATTGGTCATGCCAAAAGTGTATCCATGATTTTGTCTCTCCATAGATTAGAGGTTGCCTATAGGTGCATAGGCATCTATTATACTTGATGGAAATATGGTTGGGAGGTTGGTAAAATTCGCCATTGGTCCCTATAAATTGGAAGATCACTTGGGAGCTTGGAGAGATCTCAGTTTGGTATATTTTCCATCTTGTAGTATGCCTTGAGTTATATAAGGTTGTCATGATATTATTGTAATTAATCTTGTATTTGATCTAAATTTATGCTCATCCATTTGTTTTTTGGATGCAGGCTTGTAATTGTAAAAAATATTATCTCATGTATTTTGATAGAAAATACAATTGTAGGTACAATCAATTTCTTTTTAAGCATTGCATGTTACTATTCATGCTTTTTGAAACCACTGCTTAAGTGATATTTTATTTCATGGATTTTTTGTACATGCTAATTAAAACTCCAAGGTGTGATTGTTGTTCATCACTCTTATTTATATTAATTTATGATCAATTTGATATGTCATTATAGCATGATTGATAGGCTTGTTCTTAGATCTTATTTGGAAAGAAAACATTTAAGTGAATTAAACAATGGGTTGTATTAGTGAAATAAAAAGATATTCATTATTTATCATGTCCTTGCTTAGTTATGATACATGAAAAGTTGGTCTCTATATAGTGTTTTACTAGCATGCTAGAGTAGACTTATTAGACTTGGAAAGAGAAGCAATGTGCAATTGGTATTTGTAATGATGAATCTTGATGCTTTAAATTCAATGCTACTATATCTTATTATTTAGAATTGGAACAATCTATGTTTGAGGTGAGACTCATTTCATGGTAACACATGCCATTATTTGAGTAGTGTTTATCTTGGTTTTTGTGACCTCATGTTTGTCTTTAGAGGTTCCTTGCAAGTTATCTATTCCATTGTATATGATTGGGCACCTTTATGTGCTTGTGTCCTCTTGTCATGTGTAATGAAGTGCATGTTTCTCTCATTATAATCCTTGTGTTCACAAGAGAATGGGATCATGGACTAGTGTTTGATCTCCACCTTAGATGGATCTTTACCCTCTTGTCTGTGCTTTGTGATAACCTTTTCACATGACACATTTAAGTCTTTTGTGTTTGTTTCCATGCTTGATGCATTGACATTGCATACCTTAAGTATTGCGTTCTTTCATGGCATCTCAAGTGCATTAGCATCTAATAAGACTTGTTGTTACATTTACATCACACAAAAATTATTTGTCTATGTTTTCCCAATAATATCTTGGAAAAAGCTTAGGGCATTACACAAGATCAAGCCAATAAATGGCCCTAGAGGTTTAGCATCTTTAGACCCTTCTAGATCACTAGGGAATGCACTCTAGATTGTTGACAAGGTTCCTCGCTTTCCAACTCCCATTTTAGATCCCCCTCTTGGGGTTAGCAGCGCGACCCTTTAGAATCCTCTTAGCGACGCTCACATAGCCATC
The DNA here is from genome assembly GCA_007258455.2 of Sequoia sempervirens. Taxonomy (NCBI): domain Eukaryota; kingdom Viridiplantae; phylum Streptophyta; class Pinopsida; order Cupressales; family Cupressaceae; genus Sequoia; species Sequoia sempervirens. Next base: position 106,739 of record VDFB02102536.1, on the reverse strand, counting down.
AAAGAAGTTTTTCTTCATGTTTGACTAGATAGCCTTTTGGCTAGTCTTTGCTTCCTAGTTGTTAGGGTGAATGGTCACTTCCCACTCTTGTATCCTCTCAATAGCATGGGCGTTCCTCCTAATGATTAAGATAAATTTTCTTGCCTAGTACTTTAATTTCTGATGTATTTGGACCTCCCTCTTAGGAGTTAGTGGATGATGGAAAATACCTACTTAATGGAGGGTAGGGTAGCCCTAATGATTTGAACCTCCCTTATAAAGCTAGTTTTATAGCTTTAGTTGCCTAAATTTATTTATATTTTTATGAACTTTGAAATCTTGATGATGTAAACAACTACTTCAATTTTTAAAATTATAATTATTGTATCCATTTTCTCTTTTAGACCACTTTTTTTGTAACTTAACTAATTATTCAATTTTAAAATATGATAGTCATTCTACCTACTATTTTTTAATAAACCATCCACATACAACTAAAATTAATATATCTATGAAGAAGGCCCCTTCATTAGGATAAAAAACTTGCAGACAAAATAGCTTATTGTAAAAAATGTTAAGGCATATAAAGGCCACCTGCTCACCTGCTCATTGAATTTTTTTTAATATTTTAAGCTAGTCATGTTCAGGCTTGCAGACAAAACAAGTAGTTGTAAAAAATGTTGAGGCATATAAAGGGCACCTGCTCACTGAATTTTTTCTAATATTTTAAGCTGATCATGTTCAGGCTCAAACACTTGCACATGTTTCTTAGCAACCATCTGGGTTCAAACCTTGGCCACTCAAGTAGTTTCTTAAACTCACACTATAGTTAGCACAGTTAGCCACTAATAATGCAGTCCTCCCACACAGCATACTACAATTGCACAGTTAAGAACGGGGGGTCCATCACTCAGAAACACTTGCACTCACAAATAACTTACTGTAAAAATGTGGAGGCATTTAAAAGGCACCTGTCATTGACAATTGTTTTATTATTTTGAGTTGATCATTTTCAGGCTCAGACACTTGCACATGCTTCTTCCAATCATTTGGATTGCAGACCTGGCCACTAAAGTAGCTCCTTGAACTCACACCATGGTTAGCCAATCCTAATCATATCCTACCACCTTGCATACTAGAATGATGCAGTTAAGAACAGGGGGTCCACCACTCAAAAACATTTGCGCTCACAAATAAATTATTGTGAAAAAGTGAAGCCATATAAAAGGAACATGCTTACTGACAATTTTTTTAAATTTTGAGCTGATCATGTTCAGGCTCAAACACTTGCACATGCTTCTTGCAATCATTTGGGTACAAACCCTGGCCACCAAAGTAGCTCCTTGAACTCACATCATAGTTAGCAGAGTTCTCCACTCCTAATGTTGTACTACCAAACTGCATACTAGAATGGCACAGTTGAGAACAGGGTTCCACCATTCAAAATGTGACAAAATACAACAAAAATGGGTATCTTGGTTTGCAATCATTGCTTGATATGCATAAAATGTGTTTGTAACTTTGTTGAGATAGTGGTGAAAATTTGTAAGGAGATACTAATGAGGTACATGTTCAGACTCAACAATCATTGCCTTGCACATGCTTACTTCTTACAATTGTCCAGCTTCAGACCCTAGCCTCTAAGGTAGTTCCTTGAATTCAACAGGATGCAGTTGCAAACAAGGGGTTTATATGCACAAGTTTGTTGAGAAAGAAGTGTAAATGTATAAGGAAATGCTGCATACACAAACTCAACAGTCTTTGGTAGCATTCTCCCAAGTCCCAACATTGTCAGGTGTTGCCAGAAGAGGCATTATGGGTGGGATTTATGCAGAGACAACTACCAATGGTGAATGTTGGGAATTTGCCATGACAGGTATTTTAAGTGAGACCCACTACAGAGTCAGCTACATGCATTTTAAGTGGAGCCAAACATGTAGTCAATTACCAATAACAAAGGAGATTCCACCTTGTAATCAGCCTTTGAAAACCTCATTTTTGCCAGCTAAGCTACACTGCTACAGCGCCTGTAAAATTACTGTGAAGGTTGTTTGGAGAATAAACTGTGAAACCTTGCCTAGTTCATAAGCTTTTAAACCAATCCTAATATCTCTCTAGTAACGCTAACATCTCATAGAGCACCTCTACTACTTGTCTCTCTAAGAAATGTAAATCTTGAATAATAGCTCTTAGCGTCCACCACTCCTCACTCTTTTAAACGATCTTTTAAAAAACAGCTCCACAGTTTAACAAAAATATTTTATTATTTGTTGTTTTAATGTTTTACATGAGACTTCCAAAGTATAAGAAAAAGGTCTGGTAACCAAGTTGAAAGGGAATTATTTTAAAATTGTAAGTTATATTTTGATTAAGTTAGTTTTTGCTTTTGATCAAAGTTATGAACTGCAATATAAAGGAAAAGTTCGAACTCAAAAATATATCAGTCAAAAAGACGAACAAAGCATGTCTCAGGGGAAAAGAGATAAAAGTCAACAAAGATCAAGGGGAAAGCAAGGACCAACAAATGTTTATGGTACGGGAATTGCAAGCTATGTTAAAAAGAAATTGGTGTAGGAATTTATATTATCTACAACTTTATTTTGTTATTTTAGGGGTATTCATTTGACTTCAGTTGTTTGAATCTTGATCGATTATATAATCAAGAAACATGCCATCACCCTCATCAATTGTGTTCAACCAATTCAATTACAATCTTTTGATTTTAATTTTTTAATCATAATATTAAAAAAAATACATAATACAAAAATATCATAATAATTCAAAAAAAAAAGAAAAAACTTCATTTAATCTACCTATAAATAATTCCACCCAACTAGTTCATGGCTTCATAGTCTCTTTTGATATTTTTGTATGTTTGTTTTAGTTATTGTGCATTTAGGGGCTCTTCATATGGTTGAAGATTAAATAAAATGAATTTTAAGAAGGTTGATTTTACTTTCCCAATTTTATGTTAATTTATACAAATATATTTTTTTTAAATTTTAATATATGATGAATAAAAATATAATTGAAATAAGGTGATTATGGTATTTAATTTTTAAGAAGATAATGTGTATTTGTGATATATTAGTAGATATTTTTAATTAAAAAATTTCTATAATTTTTAAATTTTATTGAATTAATGTGTGATTGAAATTTATAAATCAATTAGATAAAATTCTCTTATAAATTTATCTACATTTTTTTTGATATTATGATTTTTGTGATTTCACTTATGTTAGCCTTTCACTTGGAATTTCATTCTTTTTGTTCCTAAACTTTAATGTCACAGTAATGTTTATGAACACCTTTAAAGGACTTGTTATGCTAGGACACACAAGTGAACTAACTTCCCCCTTGCACCTTGGTTAAATCCCTTATTTTCTTTTCAAAATATATGATGTCAAGGTATTTTGAAAGCCAAAATAGGAGTTAGAGACAAAGGTGTTCTTGATCTAACATTGCTCCTTAAGTGCTCTTGACTTGATCCATATGGATCATAAAATTGTAATAAAAAATAAATAAAGATTTGTAATTTTGTGAACAATAAAATGGATTAAAAAACTAGACAAAGGACATAACACATTGGTCATAAATTAGAGGGGAAAGTGCAAAAGGACAAGAGTGTAATTTTGGGACTTTAGGATAGTACCAAAACCATGATAATGAAAGGAAATATGCATCCACCCAAAATAATTTCTACATAACCCAAATAAAAAATCTATGCAGACAAGTATTAAGAATCCATAAATAGACAACATACCATCAAAGATGACACAAGATATACCCTAGAAAAACCCCCAAGAGAGAAAAACCCAATCTCCAAAAGCATTCAACACTTGTGTATTATTCAATAATGAAACCATTACAATACATCTTTAGAGTCTCCATGAATACCCTTGAAACACAAGCCCTCTATGTGAACAAGCATGTAACCAAACATCCCATGCCATGCTTCAAACCTAACAAATACCAACAAGAGATACTCTCAACACCTTAGCCAAAATGACCAATTAGTCAACCTTAGTCAACTACCTATGTACTTTCTTTTATAAACATAAGCTCACACAAAACCACCAAGTGATATTACATCAGCCATGCAACTATTACCATGAACTTACAAAACCATTAACCCCCACATTTACTTTTTGGTACTAAGCTTTCTCAATATTAAACATTTTTCCAATGTGAGACCCCACATTCAATATTTATCACAATGTTACATACAACACATAGAGTGGCCCCAAGAATGCTAACTCATGTGATGCATGCATCCCTAGATCCCCTACGTGCAACACAAATAATAAAATATTATATTATTAACATTATGCAAGGTGGACTTGACAAACTTTTTTCTAACACTCTCCCACTTGTTGTATACACTGCATAAAGGGTAAACAAGTAAACTCAAACATCAACAAGGGAATAATCCCTATAGCCACATATATCATCAAGGAATCATTGCGCTCCATCAAGATACTTGCAACAAGAATCAAGGTGACCACCATCTCAAGTGTGAATTCTCTCATCCTCCACCATGTCAAGCACAAAAATAAAAATCCATCCAAAGATATGCCACACTAACTATCATAAAGAAGCACAAGTCCTTTCTCTAATTGATATCCCAAAATACAAGCACTCAATCCAAAGGTAACGAGTATGTATATGTAGCTATCAAGATATAATTACCATAGCTAAAATAACACCCACATAAAATGCTAATACATAAAACTATCCATACCTCAAAGGTATATCAATCATAACAAGTGAACCTCATGTTATCACCATATACAACCCATAACATGCAATCACAAGATTCAAGTGTCAAACCTGTCAATGAAGAACATATGCATCTAGGAACTCCCACTTCATAGGTAATACCAAATCTAAAAGTGATCAAGGAATCTAAAGATCCACCAAAAACATCACATAGAGAGTGTAATCAACATCATGTAGTACCAAGAAACATCCAAACATATATGCATATCCTGGAAACAAATCGTCTGCAATACATCTCTCACCACAAGTCTCCAAATCTCTCCCAAGTTCTCCACACTCAACAAAGGAAAGAGATAAAGGAGCCTCCATGTTATAACCACATAATAATGAATAACACATGACCACAAATATAGTGATCACCATAGCTCCACACAAACTTCAACTCCAATGTCATGTGAATAAAAAACATCAAGGAAGAAGAACAAGACCAAAGAGAGAACCTACAAATAAAAAGTTGGAATGTCCTACACACACCTCTAATGATAAGTTGTGATAATTACGATCTTCTCCATAAAACACCAAAGAGAGTAGCACTATCCACATCTAACCATAACCAAGATGTATGCATCTCAAACCAAAGGAAGATCAAACCAAATCCATTCCCAAACCAAGGGAATAAGCCCAATAACATCTCCTAAAATCAACATCAATGAATGAACTCACAATGCATAAGGAAATAAACATGCCAAAACTCCTCAAATGAACCCTCAATAACCAAATAAGCTCAAGATCCATATTGGTGCAGGGGGCACCATGTCAACTTTGGTAAATATTGTCTTAGGTTGGATTTTGGTGTGTTGTGTCTAAAATGTCATGTAATAAGGTCATAATAGACCATTTTCTATGTATTGAGTCATCTAGGGGTTAGTTATAGAAAATTGTCAAGCTTTGTGTCAATTCTTGCAATGTTGTTATATGCAAAAAGCAAAAATGCAAGAAGTGGAAGTCCAACGGTCATGTGGTTTAAAATTTAGTTGTGAACCTTTTTTTTGAGGAGAAACAAGTTTTAAAAGGCCTTGAAAGGATTGAGGCAGGGTTGGAATGTTTATTTGTGAAAGTGAACAATAATATATCACTATTTTCTCTGTAATTTCTAGAAAACTTGCTGCTACAGGCTACAATATGGTTCTATACTAAGGGTTCATGTTCTAAAATGTATTGAATCTTATGGTGGCATGAATTAAGGGTGTTCTAGTTTTTGTTTGAACTGATTTCATCAACTTAGGAGGCTTTTAGGGACCATTTTCTGAAAGTGGTCTATAAAACCCTATTTGAGGGTTTGGTAGGGTAAAATGGAAATTTAATCCATTCCACCCAGTGAAACTTGTGATAGCTTGGTGGAATGGAATAATTAGGGGTAGGTTGTTGTTTTATGTGGTTTCCTGAAGCAAGGGAGGCAGATGGTTGAATTTGGAGTGATGCCCTAGATGAATTCTTTCATGTTTTGAACAAAGAATAGAGGTTAAGGGTTGTAGTTTGATGAAAAGGAAATGATAAAGAGTAGGAGTTAGTTTTTGAGGCATGTGAAGACCTATTGGGATGCGTTTGAGGTGTTGATTTGTAGAGTGGAGGCTAGGAGTATTAAGTTTCATTAAACCCTCTTGTAAACTAGCCAAATAGGCCTAACTAAGGGTTTTGGGGTTTAGTGAGTTAGAAAGTGTTTCAGTGAACAAAAATTGTTGTTTTTGGCTATTTGTAACCTGGTTGAGGTCTTGAAATGGATATTTGTGGTTGGAAGAGTGTATGGTTGGGTGATGCTTTGTAAAACAGGGCTAATTGTGGCCATTTCCAATGTAGCAATCCATTTTTGGAGGGTATGTTCCAAAACAAGTGTTTGTACAAATTGGATATGTTTAAGAGGACCTTAAAGGGTATCTGAAAAGTCAATCCTTTTGTAGGTTTGTAATGTCTTTTAAAATATATGCTCAAAATTCTTTAGTTGGAATGCTACAAGAAGGATATGAAGGAATTGAGAAATAAGGCCAAGGTAGGGTTTTGAAGGTTGAAGAATAGCCTGAAATAGGTTGAATTGTGATTGTTGGAAAAACTCCTCCTTGCTTTGCATCACATATGCATGAGAAGAAAAATTATAAAACATAATGCATCTAACACTAATAATGGGCAATACCTCTCAAACGATTATCTGCTAAGTAGACCAAGAGTGTGGAATGAAAATACTCATCCAAGATATCCAAGTCATCATGAATCATCTAAGAATAATCTCCTCATACATCCATGTTGAACTCACATCCAACCAAGGTGTAAGCTCCTTAGACTTTCTTGTTGAAACCTCGTCAAAGAGTAACCATATCAAAAAAATTCTCAAATCCCAAGAGATCTCCTAGTTCTACTTACGCCTCCAAGTATCCATGAGCACTTGCAACCAATAAAACCATTCCAAACTTCAAATTCAACATAACATCATCATGAAGATCTCAAGCAAATGATCAATGTACTCAATACCAAGAGAACCAACTAAGATCAAAGTAAAAGACCCAATAGCTAAATCAAGAATTCAATCATAACATCATGATCTCACATCTCCTAAAAAGATCACATGCTCCAATGAAGATATCAAGCACCTAAGAGCACCTATATCATGTCAAAACTCTAAAATAGTAATCAAGAGTACACCATGACATAATGACAAAACCATCCTATTAAAAAAGGATCAAATGTCAAATGACAAATCATGACACCTCAACCAAAGACTAAATAGTCCTCCACGGCTTACCAAGATGTCAACATCTTCAAACCACATGAACATAACCATCTCCTATCAATGAAATCCAAGATTTGAATGAACTCTCACTACGTATGAAAAAAGATCCAAGAGCTTCTCTATGACACCAACAAACATTACAGAATATCATCCATCACCAAGTGATGAATCCACATGATCGCCAAAAGATTCCATTGAATTGTGATATTGATCTCTCCATGGCATCATGACAACCATCCTCTAAATGAAGATCCCCCATGGTCTCAATGCTATCAAAGAACTCAATACCAAGATCTCTCAAAGGGAAGAGTCAAACCACAATCTCTAAACCAAGATACAACATTGCCAAACCATCACTATCACAAACTCTTGCTGAATAGTTTAATCAAGCTATCCATGACATTGTGATAACAATATCCTCAATGAAGATCAACTAAAGGCCCTCAAACAATCAAAACTTAACTGCAACACCAAGAGCTCCCAAAATAAAAAGAAACTACGATCCTCAAACCAAGAAGATACACTACCACAAACAAATAGAAATCAATCCAACACCACCAACAATGCACCTACATACACGATCATGTCATGTTAAAGTCTCAAAGGCACTAGGAACATTGATGACACCATGATCACCACCATGTAACACATGTTTGCATCACATAGTCAACAACATAAGTACCACATCATGATTGTACCTAGTAATACCATCTCTCCACCTCAACATGATAATCAAAACTATAAAATAAGTGACTAAACCAAGCCATAAATTTGAATCTACACCAAAATTGGAGCATCTATGGGTATAGACGACCTACATCCAATTCATATACACAACCTATAAGTATAGACAACCTACAACACTACACAACTCTTAGATCCAACAATGTAACATACAAAATATGATATCCCCTTAAGTTTTTTTTTTGTAAATATCAGCACAAATTCACCACTAATTAGTATTAGCTCCAAATATAAACCAACAAGAATAATAAGCCTTCAATTTTTGATCACCAAGATCCCAATTCGAGCAAGGTGAGAGCATACAGTGTCGGGGATTGTTAGCAAACTAGAATGTAATTAAAATTCTATAAGCATTTGACTGGTCATGTAGGAAAGTAAAAACTGGAAATGTAAAGCTTAAGTGGTGAACCAACCATAAGAGCTCAACCAACTGCTTATTCAACATGAGTGAAATTACAAAGTAACAATTAGGCGATAAGTCGACCATGAATTCCACACTTCCACTTATTCAGCAGGGGGAAACTAAACATTAAGTGTTGAAAGTAAAATAATGATTCTACCACTTCTTCATGGGAGTTCTTACAAAATATAAAGTGCATATTTAAATAAAATTTGTTAGTATTACTAATCAACTTTTAAAATATCAAGTTTTAGCTGCACAAAACACAAAGATATACTTCCAAAAGCCACAATAAGTTAGAGAATGACCTCTAACTGATACAACATGTGAATGATGTGGAAATTAGGCTCAAATTAGTAGTATAATCAAAAAATAATTAGGTTTGATGAGAAACAAAAAATATAAAAAATTAGACTAGCAAGATAGAGATTCACTAAAATGCTCACAAATTGGTTAATCGGAATTTGATTGACATGAAATTTGATGAAAACTAAAGAAGATATCAAGGCGTTCAAGTAGCAGCAGGAAGACACCCTTAAAATTGCACCATTTTTTGGCATGAATCCCAATGTAGCCAACAAGAGATGGTACGACCTCCAGGAAGGGTCGACCTTCTCTTAAAGTCAGATTCTCAATAATAAAATCTAAAACTTTGGAAAAGTGGGTGCCCTCCATAGTAGAATAGCTTGAGCTAGTACCTAGAACCCAACAAAATTCAGTGGCGAAGCTACAAGCTGAAGTTCGCTTCAACCATACAAATCAACAACAATACAAACAAACTATACATCAACAATCTACTTGTGATAATTCTAAAATTAAGCTCTATCTACACTCCTAAGTGAAGCACAGTCTTCAGTAGACTAGCTATGTATTATCTTTCAAGTACAAAGACTAGTATTAATTAATAATTCTAAAAGAAAAGAATTATTAATTAAACACTTTATCCCTCATCTTGGGTGTCCAAAATAAAGTAGCAGTTAAAACCATTTTTAAAAATATTAATATCCTCAACTTGAACATCCACTTAAGAAGCCCCTCTTTTAAAACAACTTGAAGTTGATGGCCTGAGCATGGGGTCGAAAAAGTAACATTGAAAAATGACTAAGTTATTAAAACTTAGCTTTGAGAGGAAAGAAGAAGCCACCGCCCCAAATTGAATTGCCTCATTGCCAAGAATAGAATGATGGACTGAAATGATTGTGTTGTTGCTACAATGACACTGCCATAAATAGAACTTACCAATAATAGAAAATTGTTATAAATTGTAAGTGTTTGCAAACTTCATTTGAACATCAATTTAGCATTTATCATGACTTATTAAAAATAGTAAGTTTCTGGAAAGGTTGACAGAATTAGATGCATGTTATACCTTACTAGAGTTCTCGGAAATCTAGAAAAACTCAGAAACCTTTCCTACATGCAAAGTATCAGATAGAAATGCATGTCATTTTCACATCATGCATGTTACCTCATCTTGAAGCTCTCCAAAAACCCAGAAAGCTCCACAAAACTCACTAACAAACTCCTGCATGCAAGCCTTCAAAAACTAATTAGAAACCTCCTACAAAACAGGAAACCCTAATTTCCACTTCTTATTAGCCTACGAGTTTCCAGAAATAGGCTAATAGACACTAAAGAGCATAGAGTTAAAATAGGGACATTACACAAACTCAACAATATAGTAATAAACATGTCAAATGAGAGTAATCAAAGATGCACATGTGTGAGTATACAATGACTCAAACACCAAATCACCAAGATCCAAATAGCCATAAGATAATAAAAGTACCAAAATCAATAGGAACCTATAAACAACTTAGATGGAAATAACAACAAATAAATCATGCCAAAACATCTCCAAACATGATCTACTATGTAGAAATCTGAGAAAGTTTTCCATCAAATATTATAAGAAGTCCAAAATTTGACTATGTATGCACAAGTTATGACCTCTCCTAATCTGAAAAGAACATCCAAATTCCATCAAGCATTTCTCTATTAAAACAAAAAAAAATGGAAAAAATTTGATACGGTCACAATGAATTAATCATAACCACATTTCCAACAACTATAGGAAGTTGAAAATTTGACACTTTGGGACATAGTTATGCCCACTAGAAAAAGTTGCACAATTTGGCTAATAGGTGGTTGTAGGGTGGCCCTTAGGCAACTAGGCAACAACACCAGCCACAATGGTTGAACTTGATATACAATTTAATTCAAATTTTCAATTTTAAAAAAGGTGGACTTTATTGAAGCATGTAGGGGCTATGGTCTTGGACCCACTAGTCTAAGGGCCAAAACTGTGGGGCTTAAAGACTTGTTGTCTTGGCACTACTAATCGACAAAGGCTTTGACAACAGTACCCAACAATATTGTTGTCAATGGTACCACATAGTACATGGCATGGGGGGGGCTCTGCAAACACCCCCCTTCCCCAATTATATATATATATATATATATATATATATATATATATATATATATATATATATATATATATATATATATATATATATATATATATATATATATATATATATATATATATATAATATTTAAAAACAAAATCATTCGTAGATAGATTATATGGCCTTATAGTCATACGACAAGGTTAGGAGGGCAAAAAAATTGCATTTTTCACTATGGCCTAAATAGGCCAAATTTTATGTTAGTATTAATCTCTTAGGCCTCCTAGATCCAATGGTGTTGTTTGATTTGTCCTAAGGAGTCATCTAAATCACTTCCCCTACAAAGACCTTAAGGTGAACACCAAGACAAAACCCGTTTTCCAACAAAGATTCATAAACCCAAATTTGCAAAAAATAACCACATATCTACAATCTCAAAACCCCAAATTTATAAAAAACCACATTCATAAAACCCTCATACCCTGCAATGTATTCATTCTTTCCCTAAAAGCCCTGGATTCACCTATGCACCAAATGTGCTCCAACAAGGGTTATACAAATCACAACCATGGCTCGGATACCAAATGAAAGGAAATATGTATCCACCCAAGATAATTTCCACATAACCCAAATAGAGAAATCTATAGAAACAAGTATTTAAAATCTATATGAAAAAGAATAGACAACATACCATCAAAAATGACACAAGATATACTCTTGAAAAACCGTCAAAAGGGAAAAACCCGTCCTCCAAAAGGATTCATCACTCAAGTATTATTCAACAATGAAACCATTACAATACATCTTTAGAATCTCCACGAATACCCTTGAAACATAATCCCTTTACAAGAACTCCATGTGAACAAGCATGTAACCACACATCCCATGCCATGCTTCAAACCTCACAAATGGCAACAAGAGATGCTCTCAACCCCTTAGCTAAAGTGATCAGTTATCTAACCTTAGACAACTACCCATGTGCTTACTTTTATAGACATAAGCTCACACAAAACCACCAAGTGGTATTACATAAACCATGTGACTAATACCATGAGCTTACAAAACCATTAACCCCACATTTACTTTTTGGTACTAAGCTTTTCCAATATTTAAATATTTTCCCAATGTGCAACCCCATATTAAATATTTATCACAATGTTACATACAACACTTAAAATGACCTTAAGAATGCTAACCCATGTGATGTATGTATCCCTAGATCCATTGTCATCTAAATTCTCCCAACTCAAGCGCACAAACACCCAACAATCTCTCACCACCCAAAAAATCATTCCTTCTTCCCATGAGTATTATTTTATTCATTTCTAGCATCCCCCCAAAACTATCAACTTACCTATCATGTCCTTTGTTTTCTACCACCACCATCAATGCAATCGTCCTCTTCCTCCCCACATTCAACCTTCTTCCCTCTCTCTTATGCCTCCTTTTCTTACTTTTTTAATTTTTAGAATTCATTTTACCAAGGAGCAGTAATATAGTTTGAATTAAAGCTAAAACTATTTCCTTACCTTAAAATAAATATTTAATTGAATTGAACTTATAACCAAACTATTTAACTAAATAAAAAATGCATATAATTTAGATCATTTAAATGCAATACTAGAAAATTCTTTTTTTATTCCTTTTCCAATTTCTAAATACATCATATAGCATTACCATACAAGATTCATTCATGGAACATAAACAAATGTCATGAGGGAATATGCAAACATGATCAAAACACATACATATATAGTTTACCTACAACACAAATGGACTCTAGAATTGTCATCAATTTGGGTCCCCAAGTTTATGACACATCTAGTACCCAATTTGAGTACAATAAGGGTTAGCAAACACATTAATCTTAATGTGACATCTCTTATATAACCACCTTTGAGGAAATAAGCCAAACCTACATATTCAAGTGGGGAAATAACCTTGTACCTACACACTCAATTGACATGTCAAGTATATCCGCTCCATATATATAATAGTTGAAGAAATGTAAAATCACCCAATGGAATACAACATCACATAAATCATATAATCAACCCATCCAAATGAGGAAATACAATAATCAATTAAAATAAAAAATATTGCTCAATCAATTATTAATCACATCCACAATCTCTATACATGCAAGAATAGAAATGGAATATAGCACTATAATAATCCAATCGCAGAAAGCATAACATATGCATCTCAAAATATACATGATAATCAATAAACATCCAAAATGTCTTAAGATTTTGATAATAACATCCCTACACACATACACACACACACAAAAATAAAAATATTGTCAAATTTAACACAAGAGTATCACATGCATCTCTTAATAAACACTCAAATCCAAATTTCGATACAAAATAACCATATGTAACTACGAAAGGCATTACATGTGGATGACCTAAATTACCCCAAAATAGTTGAAGAGCCTAAATTTCATCATGTTTTAAAACTAATGTATATATACATGCATACATACATACATATATGCATGCATGCATGCATGTATCCATAGAGATAAAGTCAAATATAAACATTGTAAGATTTAACACGAGAGTATCACATGCATCCCCCAATACACACTCAAAATTCAAATGTCAATACAAAATAATCAAGAGCAACCACCAAAGGTATTACAAATGGATGACATGAATCAAACCAAGTTAGTTGGAAAGCCTAAATTTCATCATGGTTTCAATATAGTGCATGTAATTTGAGGATTGTATAGTTATCATCTAACATGACTAGGTCCAATAATATATTGATACTGTATATCCATGAAAGTTTATATGATACATCATGTCACATGAGAAAAGTTTATCTATGATAAAAACTTAAATTGCCTCCCTAAAAGACTTAAATTATCTATGATTAAAAAGTTAACTGCCTCCTTAAAAAACGAATTCACAACTTTAAATTATAAAATTTAATTTTTAATTATAAATTAACGTGCCTAAAAGTCATTTAAAATAAACCCTATTTACATTATAAAAAATATATATTTTATAATATATGAGGCTTCTTAGTATTGAAATGGTAGGAAAAGACTTCTGTAATCATAGAATTATCTCCGACGTGACACTCACTCACATCTCTAAATCTCTGAATGTCAGACAACCTCTTTGCCGGAGTGCAACAAGAAAAGGAATCAGTTGTTCTCCGTGTAAGAACATAGAAAGTTTCTCGGTAGATGTGAACTCCAAGAAAAGAAAACTACAGAATTTAACATATATGCAATAGTCTTCTTCAAGTTACTTTGTGTACATTACAAACACTACTTCCAAATATAGTTGACAATATCTATGGTCTTTGTAAACTTCCAAGAGCTATTGTATAATGCCCGTTATCCAGCATTATTGAAACAAAACTTGTCATAAGACAATGAAATAAGACACCAGCAATAAAAAAAAAAAATGCACAATGATTATATCTTAACATTTGGATGTTTTCTCGGGGGAGGAAGAAGAAAAGAAAACATATCAGATTTAATCTAACTATAAATAAGAGGCTCAGAGGCTCAACATGGTGTAGTAGAAAACATATCAGATTTCAGAATGGCGGATATCAGGAAAAGCCAGTTTTTAGCATTGTTCATTTTATTTCTGGTGTACCTCAATAGTAATGCTTCTGCTGTTGCATCTCAAGGATCAGATACAAAGGTATTGATTTTGGTTAAAAAGGATTGGATTTATTAAGACCAAATAAATAAGGCGGACTTTGAGAATGTATGGTTTGATGTACCTTCTAGTAACTACATTGTCTAAAATGCTTACTGATTAGAAAAAAACTGGGTGTTGAATTAGCTTCATATAATATATATGGGTGACATTCCATCTGATGTTGAAGGAGATTTCCACACTGTAGCTGCTTCATCTCACATTGATATGCTTCAATATGTTGTTGGAAGGTAAGAATATGTTTTCAGAATTTTTTATAAAACTCTTTTCTATCTTTTATAATCATTTTTGCTTATTGCATATGTAGTATTATCTAAAAACTTTTGTTCCTCTAGTATTTCAAAGCCACATTTTTTCTCAGTTCTTTACAATTTCCAAAACTTGTTCTCGTGACCATGGAATTGTATGATTAAGATATAAGGGAAGTCAGAGGTTTTGAGGAGAACATATTGGCTTGAATTTCTCTAGAGGTCTGTTAGTTATTCCTACCTCAATTGAATATCATTTAAAGTTAATACAATTGAAAGTTAGGTACAACCATATTCAAACAAAGAGGCATGTTCAAAACATATTTCTCACCATTGGTTAGTTGACAAAAAGAGGGTTTCAAGGTTGTTAAACAAACCTCTTAGTAGAAATGAAATGTGTGATTTCTTCGGTGAATAAAAAGGAGGCCAGAGGTTAAGACATTCCATTTATGAATGTTTTGTGTGATGAATACGGTTCGTTCTACAACCTTTAGGATTGACTAGGATTTCCTTGTTAATGAAAGCATACATCGATAGTTGTTCATCGTTGCTCAACCACGTGAATTCCATTTAATGCCACATATAGTTTCCATCTAGTGCATGCGAGGATATTCCTAGACTTGAATAAAGTGGATGTGTTTAGTCCCACTAACGTTATTTATAATCATCTTACTTAGCTACAATATGGTAACTCTCTTACTATTATTAGGAGAGAAAATAATGTACTCATTGAAAATTTGATTATGGAAATGGATGGATCATACAAAGAACTTGTATTTCACAAGAATCTAAGAGGGTGATTTAATGGTATGGAAATTGCTTCAAAAGATTCTAGCATTCACTTATATGAATTTTGTAGGACTTAGTGAGAGACCATTTTTACTATTGAGGTACCCTAACAACGCGATCCTTTTGTTGAAATTCAAAGCGAGGATACAATAGCTTATTTCTATTGATTATTAAAATCTTGCAAGGCAAGTGATGTTGTCAATGAAATTGATAAAGAGTGTCATTTATAACCTAAATTTGTTTGCAGCTAGGTCACCTTTTGCTCTTTAGGGGATTCAAAGAAGAAAAGGTAGGAATTAGCTCCATTAATGTGCTTCAGTTAGAATACTTTTGGAAAATTATGCAAATGAATCTCAAGTTATAAAAAGGGATTATTGTTAATTTACTCAACTCCTAATAAAAGCATATTGTCTATTTAAGTTGAACCCTAAGGAACTTATGAAACATGAACAAAAGTTGAGGCCACCTACTTATGATAAAAAAGGGTTAGCCACAATTCAATTCACTATGAAATTTTGGAAGTCAAATCCTTGTATCACTTCTTCAAAGAAAGAAGTATCCTAGATTCAACCTCTAACTAAATATTAATGAAAAAAAATTATATAAAGGAGAAGAAAGTAGCAAGTGTACATCTTCCTTGAAGGTTCCAAGGCTTCCTAAATGTTATCCCCATCAACAAAAAAAATGTCAAAACAAATACAATGCATGGATTCGCCTTCAATACCACAAGTTATTCTTTCTTATGAATCAAAGGAGAGACAAACTACCACTTATTATAGAAGATCAACGTGATGTGCAAACTAAGGGAATAATCAAAATTATAACAAAGAAGAGGGTAAAATTGCCTCCACATATGAGACATGTCACATCTATAATAGATGTTCTAGAAACAAACACTCTAAAGTCTCTAGACAAGGAAAAATATATTAGAATCAAGTTTAACTAATTCAGTTCAAAAAAGGAAACATTTATTTCACCTACTTCAAACCCTACCTCTACTCTTGTCCCTTCATCCATGGATTTTCATTCCTTTGTCGTCTCACCATCAATCTTTGCCTCCACTTCTTACATGCCTAGCTACCTCCTCTCAATCCAATATTCATATTCTCACTCCTCACATCATTCCACCTCTATTTATACCTTCTTCACATCAATCTAAATCCATTACCATCCAATATGGGAGCCCTCTTTAAAACCCCAAAAGGGAAAACATAAATATAACAAATAACAATAGCTAGAGTGATTTTTCTAGATGATAAGCAAAAAGAGGAAATAGTGGAAACAACACTACTAAACATCCTTGCTCTCTCTTTCTTACTCAAGGGTTCTCCCAAAAAGAAGGCAAAGAGCCAAACCATGTTGAGTAGGGATGATCAAGGAAGAAGTTTTGCTCAAATAATCATATACATTCACTAGATGTGAATAACCAAGATTTGCAACCAACAAATTATATAGTCACACATAAACTCTTTTAGGTAAGGGAACTAGACCATCAAATCTTAATTTGCTAGATATCACCATAGCTTCAATGAAAGAATGAATATAAAATCATGGAAAGGAGTCAAAGGATGAAGTTGGGATGAAAGAACACATTAGCTTGTCAACAACTTTATAGAAAACTTGATCAATGCAATTTTAAGTATTTCTTTAGTTCTCCCAAGTGAAATATTTCATGATCCCATTACTTGATAAGATTACATCACACAGTGGGAAAATTGAGCTTTGGATTCAAAAATTATTTCTAGGGGGTTAAAATTAATTAATGTTTTAGTAAATTTGTGTAGTAAGTTTGTTAGCCAAAAGGAGATAATCAAACAACCAAAGAAGAGATGGAGGTCAATTGTAGAGAATAAGAAAGGGATATTTTGAGCTAAAAATATGGTTAGAAGTTGAATAAAAAAAATTAAGTCTTGACATTTTCCACTAGCAAAACAAAGTATTATTTTGACTAGCATGAATCTACTAAGTTCTTTGTAGAGACAACACAATTTGTTACTAATTATTTGAAATAAATGATTAATAAATGACAACATAAGGAAGAAAGATGAGTTCGAAAAATATTTAATTAAACATGTGAAGGACGACTTCTTAAGTCCTACAATTTGGCAAAGAGAAAATAAATGAACTAATGGGACTGTTAAAGTTCATTGAGTTTGGGGAGCAAGGACAACAAAATGTATGAAGGCTTAATTATTGAGAATGACAAGGTGCCTAACATTCTTGTCATTATTGAGAATGACAAGGTGCTCAACATTCATGAATGGAGGCTTGACATATTGCATTACCAAATTGAGGTGAAGTGCAAACTATAGTTTACACAAAATGTTGATGAAAAAAGTGATCAACGAGGAATCACTTCATTAAAGAAACCAGTGCTATTCTCTCAATGATTGCTATTTTTAGAAAGTGTGAAGAATATATTTTTGCTTTTCCTTTTGAGTGTTTAAAATAGAATTAGCTTTATTTGGATAAAGGCTATATTGTCTAGGGTAAAGCTATTTTTTATTTTTAATATTTTTAGAACAATTTTTTATTTATGTTTTCATTCAATTTATTTTTAAAGCAATTTTATAGTTAGAGGACATGCAATTGTGAAAATTGATACTTCGAAACCCTATTTACTCCAGCATTGTATTTGAGACAAATTAATGGTAAAATTTGTTATGCTTCATGCAAAAGTTTATTGTTCAAGATTTTCTTATATGTGATGAAATTGTCATTCTATTATGTCATCTTCATTGAATATTATTTTGTACAAAGAATTTTACTTATTGAATACAAATTATCAATAATTGTAGATTGTAGACTTTGTATTGAGATTGTTTAATAATTTGAATATGTGTAGTTGTGTATACAATACTTGGGTATTGATTTATGAAATCCTATCTTGTGTACATGATTAAAATTTTCAATTTAGCTTTGATATGGACATAGTTTTTTGTGTTTGCATTTTAACTAGAAAATAAGTGTCTGTAACATATTAGCTTGTTTGTAGGTCATAAAGGATACAAAATCTCATTTTATGTGTAGTTGAACTGTTAAGTCTTATGATCATACTCGAAAATTGTAATTGTTATTAATTTTGGAGTTTGTAGCTTTGTATACAATACTTGAGCATTTTAATTTGTGAAGCCTTGTCTTGTGGTTGTAATCATAATCTTCAATTCAATTCTTGTGTATACATATTTTCTGATGATTATTTAACTAGAAAGTGTGTTTATTAACTTATTCAAAAAGTCATAAAACTTATTCAAAATCCCTTCAAAATCTGTTTATCCCTAATATCAAAAACTTATTCAAAAAGTCATAAAAGACATGTAAAATCTCTCATTTATAGATAAATAAATTGTTGTCTTATAATCATACTTGAAAAATAAAAATAAATATTACAAAGAATTTATTTTCTATCATATATTTAAACATAAAAAAATGTTTACATGTATTATAAAAATTCATAAAAATTGTGAGTTTATGATTGTAAAATTTATAAGTTTGCTCATACATTAGCTTTCTTTATTTTTATCTAAGTTTCAAAGATTTATGAAACAAAAGGCTAACAATATACATATTTCATAGATACATCATTTGTAAATACTGCACTGAATCATTGTACGTAAGAATGTTATTCCTGGTCTAGAATGTATATATAAACAATTTTATAAATAATTGAATCAACGTATAATAAATTTTTTTGTTATTTCAGCTCTGAAGCAGCACAACAGCGTTGGGTGCATAGCTATGGAAAGAGCTTTAATGGATTCGCAGCCTGGCTTAATCCATCTGAAGTAGAAGAGATTTCAGGTCGGATTACATGGAGCTGACTATTATAAAATCTTTGTAGAAATTATTCTTTTCTTATGTATTGTCTTCCTTCAATTTCATTGAATTAAAATAATAACTACTTAATAAATGCACCTACTGATAGTCATTTGCTTGTGATGTGTCACTCATTGTGGAATGCATTCTGGAACTTAACATAGTATCTGACTGTATGGTGTTATAAACTAGGGGAAATTGTCTTTCTTGGCAATAACAGCCATTTGTAACTGTTCTGATTTTGTGGGTTAAGGAAACAGTGACCATCTACCTACTATTTTTAAATCTTAGAGAGAATAGGAGTATTTTTCCTTACTAGTACTTTTGGCTGTAAATAGCAACACATTTTGTTAGATGGAGTAGACTTAGTATACATGAAAAGGTGGTGTTATTATAATCCTATTTTCTGTATTTTTCTATTGTTTTAAAGAATATTTCCTTATGGTCTTTTTACCTTCTTCTTTCCAGTCTGTTGTGTTTGTTCTTTAAATTTGCAGTAAGTTATAGGTTGGGGATCAGAGATAAAGGTGTGTCTGTCATTTTGGTATTAGAGCAAACAAAGATGGCTTAGAGAGGGGTTTGTTTCAATTGGCAAAAGAGAGGCATGAGGAATCAACGAACACAAAGGAATAATGATGAAGAATGACTCAGAAGATTAGAAGCCACTGACGCTAGATTGCATATAAACGATTCTGAAGAGGAACTAGAGAACCTGAGAAATGCAGCTAGGGTAGACCCTGTTGAGTGGCTCATTAAAGCTCAGACGAGGCTTCCATTTGCAAGTTGATATTTTAGATTTTAAAGGTAAAATCAACCTAAGATTTATTCTAAGGCTTGGGTCCAGAAGTTGGAGATGTATTTTGAGTTGGAAGAAAAGGGTGAAAATTGCAGCATCCAAATTAAAGTCTCATGTTGCACTTGGGAGAATTTGCAAAGATTTGGGAGAAGACAAGGAAAGGACCAAAATAGACTATGGTCCAAGATGTTGAAAAATCTAAAATTAGCAAAAATTATTTAGAGAATTTTATAACCTGACACAAAGGGGTCAGTCAGCAAAGGGGTATATCGAGCAACTTATAAGGTTTCAAATTTGAACTGATATACACAAGATTGAAGAACAAGCGTCAACTACGTATGTTAATAGACTAAAATTTCAAACTTCAAGATGAGCTTATTCAAGGTACCTATTGTGTATGACACATGAATGTGCCTTAAAGTGGAGGAAAAGATGAATCGGACGAACAAAATGGGAATAAATAGGTTGACAACAACCCGAACAGAGAAAAAGTCCAAGTTCCTCCAAAAGTATTTGAGAAGAGCTCGAGGGGAATGTGAAGCCTAACTTCAGAGGAAGGGGGGTTTCAAAGGTAGGGGGCAAGGTGGTAATCTTTTTGGGGTTGTAAGCTCTTAAGATGTTTCATTTGAAATAAAACTTAGAAAGCTCAAAACTGCCCAATAAATCCTAAAACTTCCAATTTATCAATGTAGACAGAAGAAAAGTCGCAATTTGTGGAAGTAGAGGCTGAAACTAGAGAGAACTTAATGTTGCAAAAGACCTGGTGGTGGGAAATAAACAATCTATAAATAGTGATTGGAGGAGAAAAAAAACTTAGACTAGATGCAAGTGTCGAGGAAAGGTATTCAAAGTCATTGTAGATGGCAATTCAACTGATAATTTAGTAAGTACAAAAATGGTGCAAAGATTAAATCTTTCTTATATTCCTAAATGTCTAGTTTTGTTGTCTTTAATATTAGTTCCTATAAAAATAAGGTTTTGTGTGATGTAGTACTTATGGATGCTTAGGAGAAATCATATCAACAAGCAATCTCATTGGAGGTATAATTTGTTAAGCCAATATTCAGATTTGACTCCATTCAACCTACTAGTTGGATTCACTCCTTTAAGAGGCATTACCCATCAAATTGATCACAACTCTCCCCCAACAAAGGAGGGAAGTGGGGGTTATGTCTAGATTCTAGAGTCATTAACAAAATCACTATGAAGTATTGTTATCCATTGCCAAGAATGGATGACACATTAGATTGTTTGTTGGTGCCAAAGCTTCTCCAAAATTGACTTGAGAAGTGAATACCATCATATTCAAATTCAAATATGTGAAAGTGATGAGTGGAAGACCAACTTCAAAACCAAGGATGTTTTATATGAATGGGTGGTGATGTTTAGATTCTTCAATGCCACAACTACCTTCATGAGAACAATGAATCAAGTATTTAGATCATATATTGGAAAATTTGGTATAGTCTATTTTGATGATATCTTGATTTTTAATAGAAACATGGAATGTGTAGAACATTTGAGAGTGGTATTTGACACACTCAAAGCAAAAATGTTGTTTTTGATTAAGGGGTAAATATCAAGTTTTGAAAGGCCATGGTACCTTTTACATGGGTAATGCTACGACTACCAAAAAAGTAATTCAACAACATAGTTAAAACCAAGCTACCATTGGAGAAAAACTAACACCAACCTACACTATGCCTGACCCCATGCTTACAATCCACACACCCTTAACTCAAGCATGGAATTCTGAAATAGATTTAGGAAAAACTCTCTTTGAACAATCATCCAAGAAACAACGTTATCTAAATCCTCTTATCACGGAGAGTGAGAGTCCTCAATTGACACCTCAACCATAGAAGAAGGTCTAACCAAAGATGTCATATGCTACACAAAATTTGCAAAAAAAGGAGCAAGAATCCCCCCATAGTACACCAACAAGGTAATGGGATTAGATGAAGGTAATGACTGAATCAATACAAAAGGAGAGGTGTTAATAGGGAACGATGAAATCACCTAAGTTGCACTAGCCATAGGGGAAGCCACCTTAGGAGGAGCCTCCTAGATCACATTGTGATCAAGTGACGGGGGGCGGCAAGACAAAGAGACTCACCAACCAAAGTAAAAAACAATACAAACATCCATAGTCAAATGATCGGAAGGGTATTCCACCACCATATAGTTGAGCCCACAATATTGTATCAAGAACAAGGACAATTAGAAGCAAGATGTTTGGTAGCACATCACCATCTACAACACAATGGTAGGCTCTCATAGTCAAGCAATTGAATCACCACCTATCCTCAACTATCAAGACAATATCCCCATGAAGAGCCTTGGATATATCAATGTCCACCAAAACATAGGCAAGGTAGAGTGATTGATGTTGGACATGGTTGACTCCACCTTCAAGAATCAACCAATAGCATTGCCAATATCCTCAAAACAAGAATCTTCCCAAAATTGGAGAGGGAGATTTAGCAACCTCACCCAAATGAGCATAATATTGAGAGATTTGGTCAGAAGGTTGGAAGAAGGAAACTATAGTTTTTGAGAGGGAATGCTCACCCCACATTCACAACCTACAATCTAACACTAAGTCCATGTTCTCCAAAGTTTGAAATCCTACAACAAAAAAACCACTTGCACAAAGACAAAGCTCAATTGTGCCTTCGGTGAGAGGCCTCCACAACTCCAAAACCCACTTATGCAAGCTTGGGAGAGAAGGCCATAAGTGATTAAATCTATGAATCAAATTTTTAAAAGCCTACAAAAAAATATTGTCAATCACATGTTACCCACAAACCATGATAGGGGAGGAGTGTGAACAAGAAAGGGGCCAAGCTTTTCCACACTAAGGAAGGCAAGAAGAACTAAAGGGAGTCCCCAAACCAACCATGGGCACATAGGGCAAACCAAGATCCCCCAACCCCTACACAAACAACCAATGGAACTAAGCTAAAAGAAGGCACAATGACATTAACCATGACATTGCCACCGATACGCTCGTTTAACCCAAACACAAGAGAGCTCATGGTACCAACATTCCCAAAAGCATCGCCTAGAACAAGAGTGAAGTGTCTAATAGTAAGTGAAGCCACAACAATAACCATACATCCTCTAGAGGCCCGCAACAAAGAAACTATTGTTGAAAGCAATGCTAGGGTTTCAAAAATGTGTTGGAGGGACATTTTGAAGACAATCCTCTAATACAATATTGGGACTTGTAAAATATACTCAAAGATTGTTAATCAACCTTGAAAAGAGTGTGTTTTGCAAAGATAAGTTGGTATGCCTAAGTATTGTTATTTCAATTGGTGGATTGAGCATGGATCCAAAAAAATCAAGGTCATTCATGAACGACCCACACCTCAAATATTTGTATAAGTTTAGAGCTTCCATGGGATGGTGCACTTTTGAAAGATGTTCATTATAAATTTTACAGGTATAAGCACATCCTTGACTAATTGCACAAGAGGGAAAGTCTTTATCTAGACATTTGCAACTAATATAAAATTTGAAAAACTCGAGAGGATTAGTAAAACTCTAATTCTTGTTATACCAAACTTTGAAATTGTGATACTTTAGGGGTAGTTATCAAAGGAGTGTTAAGCCACAAAGGTAAACATGTGGCCTTTTTCAATTAGAAATTGAATGATGCTAGAAAGAAATAAACTACTCATGAGAAGGAATCCTATGCTATTGTACAAGCATTAAAATATGCAAAGCATTATCTTGCACATAGGGAATTCATTTTGATGACTCATAATCACACCTTGAGGTACATAATTTTTTAGGCAAAACTTTCCCATAAACATGACAAGCAAATTTTTTTTTTTTGCAAGCATATACATTTGTTGGGTAACATAGGAGTGATAAATCTAATGTGGTAGCTGATGCATTAAGTAGAAGGTATCATTTGTTAGTTGTAATGAGTAATTGGTGTGTTGGCTTTGAAGAAATTAAAAGTAAATATGCAAATGATTCCTATTTTGGAAAAAATTATGGAGTTGTAAGTAGTCAAGACTATACAATTATACATTCATTTGAAGACTATTTATTAGTTGACGACTTTCTATTTGAGTCCTAGCTATGCATTCTCCTTCAATCAAGGAGAGAAAAGCTAGTGAAAGAAATGCACTCTAGTGGGTTGAGTGGACACTTTAGTAGAGATAAAAAACTATGGTTTGGTAAGTGGAATTTTCTTTTGGCAAATATGACGAGATTTAAACAAGTTTGTTTCAATTTGTAGAGTTTGTCAAATTGCAATAGAAGGAAAAAAAAGAAGAGGGAGCTTGTGAATGACTCTGCTCTGTAATTTTCTCTTGTTTTAATAAATTTGTACCCCTCTTTTATGTTAAAATATTGGTGTTGCCACAAACTCAAAGAGGAAATGATTCATCATTTGTCAAGGTGGACTATTTTTCTCAGATGGCAAAATTTATATATTGTAAAAAGACAAATGATGCTAGTCAAGTCACTCATTTGTTCTTTCGAGACGTACTATAATTACATGGTATTTCAATAACCATAACCAATGACCAAGACAATAAATTTTTAAGCCACTCTTGGAGAACCTAGTGGAAAAAATTGGCAATATACTTCAAGGTACCATTCCCAGATTGATGGTTAGATGGAGGTAGTGAATAAGAGCTTGAGCAATCTACTAAGGTGCTTAGTTGGTGACAACCCTAGGCAATGGGATCCAATACTATCCCAAGTTGAATTTGCTTATAATTCCAACATTAGTAGGTCTATAGGTAAATATGTATTTCAAATTGTGTATGGTACAAATCTTGAAGGAATTTTGAACTTAATTGATCTACCAGTAAACCCACAATTCAACCAAGATGTTATAGATTTTGTAAAGCGTATTCAAGAGGTACATCAACATTATGCACAAATTGCAAGCAATGGATAAACAATATGTAAGAAAGATGTTGACTTGCATAAAGGGGAAAAATCTTCTAGGAAGGGGAAATGGTCATGGTATATTTGCACAAGGAGAGGTATCTTCAAGGTGCTTATAACAAGTTAAAGCCCAAGAAAATTGGGCCTCATAGAATTATGAAGAGGATAAATGGCAATGCTTATGTAATTTACCTTCCAAAGGATTTGGACATCAATCCTCTTTTTATTGCAGCTAAGCTATATTCAATCTTAGTAAGAGCAAATGATGAACAACATGACGAGGAAGACAACTAGACCAAGCACTTGCCAAAGAAATGAGAACAAATTGAATGTGTTGGATAACAAATTGGCTACTACAAGATCCAAGGCATACAATGTATTTTTCATTAAATGGAAAGGCCTACCAAATTCCTATAATGCCTAGATCAGGGAATTTGACTTGTTTAAGTATAGCAAAACAACTTTACCATGTGACTCTAAACCAAGAGGTTCAAAATATTAAAAATGAGGGGTGAATGATGTGTCACTCATTATTGAACTTAATCTAGTGTTTGTATAGTGTTAGAAATTTTGGGGAAATTTTATTTATTTACTAATAATATCAATTGTTTATAACTATTGTGTTTCTATGGAGTAAGGGATATAGGTTATGTGATGCTTTTATCAAGATGCAACTGTGTAGTATTTGAGTCAAACTCATTTACTCATACTCATGAAATATAAATTCTTGTGAGCCACTATTCATGAAATATAGGTTCTTGTGAACCACTACTCATGAAATATGGATCAATGAGTTCGACTCAAAAACTACAAAATGAATCCTAATAGAACATCACAAAATTAGACATTAAAAAATAACACCCACATGATAAGGAAAACATGTGTCATCTACTAACTATTTTTAAATCCTAGATATCAAAATAGGAATCGTTTCCTTTAATCATGCATTTGGTTGTAAATAGCAAAGCATTTTATTTCATGGAGTACAATTAGAATATATAAAAATGTCTTATTATAATAAATCAAATCTTTTGTATTTTTACATGTTTTTAAGAATATTTATTCTGTGTTGTATGTTCTTCTGCCTTAATCTTTCAGTTTGTTATGTTTGTTTTCTATCTATATTTAGTCAATAGGCTACATATAGTGTGAAATTTGAGCCCAAAACAAGTCTCACACCTGCAAACAACTATTGAGTCAATAAGTAGGAGGTATTTTCATGAGAGAGGGGTTCTTGTGAACCACTAATCATGAAATATGGGTCAATGAGTTTGATGCGTAAAACTATACGGTTGAATCTTGATAGCAATATCACAACTATTGAGTCATCAAAAAATAAGTTTCAACTGTTGTTTAATGGTAAATCAGTGGTAAAAGCTTCCAAAATATCGGATGAAAGCCTCCAAAATCTCACTTATCATATAAAAGCTAGATTAATATTTATTTTCCAATTGGGTAGGAAGTTGTATTTCCATTTGAAGTGCTTTTTGCCAATTTGATGGCAACTTTTCTTTTTCATTTGCATTTCTTTATGTTTTAAAACTCCATGCAAATATTTCAAAATCAGATAATATCTAATTTTGTAAGAGACATGGTGTCTCTAAACCCCAATTTATATTGAATAGTGAAGTTTTTGCTGAGTTTTGAGGGTTTGTAAATTTTTGTGATTTTTGCTTGAAGAGGGTTTTGTGTGATTTTGCATAAAATGGTTCTAAATTATATAAAAATTACAAGAATTGAATTCTAATAGCGATAAACATATATTTTGAGCTGCAATTGCCTTTATTACTTCAAGTAACTAATTACAATATTAAAAGGCAAACATGCAAAGTAAAAGGCAGCTATACTATGAATGAAAGAACCTGATTTTATCCACAACAATGAATGGACAGCAGATGAAGTATGATCTTCATAAAACAATGTTTTTTCAGCCAACAAATGAAATCAAACGCCTCTCAAAGAATATGCGACCCAACTGGTGAAGGAAGCGAACAAAAAGGCAAGGCGTTTTTTTCCCTTGAGTTCACACACCTATATGTTGGTCTGGTACAACCTTGGCAACAACAAAGGATGTCATACAACTGAGAAGAGGAAAGCTTGAAACCTAACCAAAGAAGATAGAATTCGATTTCTCCTTGTTGAATAAATTCTTCTCAAACCCTTACTGAAATTTCCTCTGTAAGCTCAAGTATGACTTTTGAATAAAGCCATGCTGGTTAGCAATCTTCAATTGGTATTTCACAACCCCAGTATGCTTGATTCTGAAGAGGGAACGTTCTCCAAAATCTGAATTGCAAAAACCCTTGTTTCTCAAACTCCAAATTTCTGAGAGAGATGAAGACAAACTAAAATAATCAATCATAATTGAGTTTCATTTGTCTTGAAACATTAAATAACCTTCTCCAAGAGGCTTGACCCCAAAAAACAACTTAATAAGCATTTAATAATATTAAATTTACCCCTTCCAAGACTTAGATCAATTAATCATTAAATGGCGTCCATTTTAATAAGTAATAAATACTCATTTAATAATATAATGCTCCTTTATTATAAAGTTATAAAATACTTTATAATAAGCCATTCAATTAATTAATATTTCCCTTAATTGACTTTATAACATAAAGTCATAATAATAATCATTTAATTATTATTAAATGCTCAAATATTCTCCGCTTGCTCAACAAACTGCCAAACTGGGTCAAAACTGAAAATACCAGCTAAGCCAAGTGCCCTGCCAAAAATAGTAAACCTTGATGACCTGACTTACTATAAATAGTAAGTGCCTGAATAACACTCTGAAAGCATCTACAAAGGCCCAAACTTAAAACAAATTGTGGAGTAATGTCCCCAAACTTTTGATAACTGCAATGGAAGGCCCTCTAATCACCACTGTTAGCCTATGAAGGTCAAAATAATAGGCTCACTCATCAACAAACAATGTCAGCTAAAAAGGGGACATTACAAATTTCTTTAAAGAAAAAATTTAGGTCTAAGTTTATTTCATTCCATTATTTAACACTTATTATTAATTGGTTAACACTTATTATTAATAATAATATTAATTGCTTGACACATACTCTAACATTTTAACATATATATAGTTTTCTATTGACGTAATCCTTGAACCTTCTTTAGGTACAAGTCCTAGTAAGTTAACAGGAGATATAATTGTCTTGCATTAGCTTGGTTATTTCCTAACTGTGAAATGTAACATTTCTTCAACTTGTTTCCATCTTTATATTTCATTTGTTTCAACAAGGATTTAAATATTTTGTACATGATTTTTGGATGGTTTGACAACAATGTTTTAGGTGATATTTATTTTCTCCAAAGGATATATTTCAATGTGTATATAATATATTATCACTTGTTGATGAAAGTATTTTTGATAAAATGTAGGCATTGAGGGGGTTATCTCTGTATTTGAAAACAAAGCAAATACTCTTTTCACAACAAGATCGTGGGATTTCTTAGGCTTCCCACAGAATATCAAGAGAAATTTGTCCTATGAAAGCGACGTTATTGTTGCACTTCTCGACACAGGTATGTTGATATATATTCATTTGTTTTCTAATTATTAGATACTTTGGAAATCGCCATGCTCTATCCATTTTATATTTGTAGATATAAAGTAAGAACATGCTGAAATAATATCGAAAATCCAAAGCCTAAAGGTGAATTACTTAATTATATTTTTGTGTGTTGATTATGCTGAGCAGTTTTCAAATGGGGTATATGTTACAGGAATATGGCCGGAGTCAGAAAGTTTTATTGACACTGGATTTGGCCCAGTTCCATCCAAATGGAAAGGGAAATGTCAAACTACATTAGATTTTAAGGCCTGCAACAAGTCAGTTTTTCTCATTTTATTATTGTTGAAATTTTAATTGCATTGCAACAAATTTAATACCAAGTGGATTTAGAGATTTTTTGCGAACATGCTTTTTCTGAACTTTGAAGTCAATTGAAGTTCATCTCTTTTTGATATAAAGTGTAACAATTTATAAATATATAATATTACCACAACATCTAACCAGTTGGCATGTAAACAGTGCACATATTGTAATCAAGTAGTCATTATTCATATGGGAGATCTTATTTATTATGAGGATTAAAGATGTGTTACTTTTCTTTATTAGAAATTGAAATTGAAATTATTATCAAGGTTAATGGGATTGAGGATAAAGTCTAACATGATAAGTCAAGAAAGAGTGCTTAAAGCCTCTATAAACAAAATAAAGCTAAATAAAACAAAACAAAAAGAATGTACAAGAGATTAAGTAACTAAAGCCAGTAATTTAAAAACTCAAAACTAAGTCAATTGTGAAAGAAATCTGTAATGCAAGGTCTTCTATCAGGGCATAAATGTTGCAGTGTATGTCCCCTTGGCTTTCAAACCTTATGTTTCCTATCAGCATTGTCTGAAAGCCTCGGTTTTTAACTAAATCTAGTATATAAAGAACTATGAGATGCATAGTTCAATCCACTAACAAATGATAGAAACGATCCAACACAGAGCTTAAGAGTTGTCAATATAATTCTTCATCTCAATGTTCACCATCAGACTCCTGCTTCAACCTCAATTTTTATATGAACCCTACCTAACACTAACATTACAGTGCAGCACTAATTATATAGATCATGACCAATAGTTATAGAAAGACCTATGTGAAAATATGCATTGACAAGTCAGTAAAGTTCTTGTACCATAAAAGTTTATTTTAAATTTTGAAGCTGGTAAGCTGCCTTGTTTCCTCCTTCCGTGTTATCCATGTATTCTTCTTCAACTTCCTTCCAATTCTGTTTATCCATCCCCACAAAGGAGAAATCTATTTAACTCAAGGTAAAGTTGTACTGGGTAGGTTTGTTTTATCACAAGAGATTGGTTAAATTTGAGATTATAAAATTTAACTTGATATATAATTCTGAATTGATATAAGGTACATAGAAAGAAATCTACCTCTAAGCTTTCACAAGGTAAGTCATAGGCCAAAATGAATAAAATCGTCATGATGGATTATGAGGTGTAATCAGAAACATCTAAAATACTTTTGCAAGTCCAATTCCATCTGTTTGGAGACCTATTTGTTTGGCCTCAAAGACTCGGTAAGAATTTATTAAGATGTCAGATTTGGGGGTCATCAATTAGTTACTTGGTTGGTATGGATGCCAAATCTCAAACTTGCTGTAATGAAATTCAGACTTGTACAGAAACAACACATAGTAGCTGTTATTTTCTTCAAATTTGAAACTACCATTCTATAGTTCTCTAAACAGTGTTACTTTGGCAGAAAAATTATTGGAGCAAGCTTCTACAACAAAGGGTTGGACGGTGATCCAGCTGAAGATTTCTTGTCACCAAGAGATGGTCATGGTCATGGATCACACACATCATCCACAGCGGCTGGGAATGTTGTGAAAAATGCAAGCCTTCTTGGAGTGGGGCAAGGGGATGCCCGTGGAGGAGTACCTAGTGCAAGGATTGCTATGTACAAGGTCTGTTGGGCACCCGATGGAAGATGTGCAGATGTAGATATTCTTGCTGCATTTGATGATGCCATCCATGATGGAGTGGATATCATTTCTGTTTCACTCGGAAAGGCAGGCTACCACTTGGATTACTTTGAAGATGTAATTGCAATTGGATCATTTCATGCCATGAAAAAGGGGATTTTGTTATCAGCTTCTGCAGGAAACACTGGACCTCATCTACAAAATGTTTGCAACTATAATCCCTGGACTCTCACTGTGGCTGCCAGCACAACTGATCGGAAATTCATCTCCCCACTAGTTTTGGGGAACAATATGTATTTGCAGGTAGCTAAACCTTACCTTGTTATATCAATCAAGTATTTGGAAAATGGGCATATCCAATAGATCCTGTTATAGATTATTATATTTTTACTTACCTTCACCTAAAATTGAATGGAGTAAAAAAAAGTTGATAAAATCTTTACCCAAATGGATTATTTTTTTCTCAGTTAAGATGCCAATTTCAAGCTTGTCACTATAAGCCATGTGTAGTCTATCAGTGTTGTTGTACAATATCCAAAACATAACTTCCTAATTGTTTGATTTGCAAACTCAACAAGCGATATAAACTATTCAATTTTTAAGTTCTTCTATGTTACTCATCAAACATAGGAAAGTTCATTATCACATACCGCTCATCCTCACTGTCTCCCTGCTTGCAAGACAAAGGATTCTAGTACACTCCATGCCACCTTACTTCACCACAGGTTCTGCATTAGCAGTCATCATTTGAAGCACCCAAAAAATATATTCATACAACTTCAGCTCTAATATTAGTAAATCATACTTTCAACTTCAGAGTTTTCTCATCTAAGGGCTATAGATTTTAATATTTTATTAATTAAAACAGAGTACAATGAGATGGGAATTCAAGCAGCCTACAAAAGCCACCTGTAATGTCTCAAAAAAATTGTTGAACACTGTTCATAACTTAACCAATTTAACTCAACCACTGAATGTGCCTCCATAACCAATTTAACTCAACCACTGAATGTGCCTCCATCACACGACCAACATTTCTCCTACCCATATGTCAAGAATATCTTAAGTTGCAATAACAGGTAGAATTAAATAAGAATAGGACACTCTTAAGTTATGATGTAAAATATATTAAGATGATAGCCACATAGTAAGAAGTGCCAAACTTGCCTTGAAAGCTGAATGTCAGGCTTACAGCCTGTTCCATGCTAGAGGCTTCCTACACTTTCATTGCAGCTGTTGCTTAGAAAATTTAGAAGCCTTTTTTGAGGGGCGTTTTCATGGGTTTCTGTCGTTGTTTATTTTTCACTTTTCAGCCATCACATAAAATTTACATAGAAAATTTAGAGATAAAATTTATATAAAAATATAGATAAAAACTTGGAAAGAAGATGTAATCTTTAATCATGTGGCTAACCTAAATAATAGCAGAAGATAATTTCCAGGATAAGATTCCAAACGTTTCAGCTGGCTGTTAAAAAATATGAATATGACCACGTTTACCATAAAATAGATGCAGTATGTCGATCAACCAAGCTTGGCCAAAAAATTTTGAAACTTGCAAATCAAAGTGACTTATTATTTGTACCATGACATCATCCCCAAATTCTGTGCAGTCTGAACAAAATTATACTAAGCTTATCATCCAAAGGAGGATCCTAACATGTCTAAAAGGATTTATGATATACCCTATCTTTATCATTGGCTGAAGAGAGTCTCCTTGTCAAGAGAAACGATACAAACCCTTGATTTCTATTTATAATATACATATATTTAAAATTTAATTATACTATCTAATTTATTATTTTATTAAACCCTAAATATATTTGTAGAGGCTCTTTTCCTCTTTAAAATATATTATTAATATAAGTAACCAACTATGTAGCTAATTCAATTATTAAAATTCTATTTGGTGCGGATTTAAAAAAATGGACCCATTGCTAATCAAGAATTTTTAATTTCAGACTTCGGAAAGGAGGACCTTGGCTCCTTAGATAGACATTAAAATGCATAGTTCACAGAATCGAACTTAGAGACTACTCGGCAAGCCCAAAATTTTCAACTCAGCAAAAACTCAACAACTTAAAAAATACTAAAATTTCTTTAAAAGACACCTTTTGTTTGCAAATTCAATTACAAACTGTATCAAACGAGTCTAAAAAACCATGAGAAAGTGTTTTCTATTAAATTTGATTCTTGAATACATATGGATTACAAAATCGCATCATCATGCAAAGTCAAATAGTGGATACAATAGCTAGTTGCTAATTGATAACTATTATGAATTTATGATGATTGTATTTGAAAGTCATCGTCATAAATTTCATATTTAGGAAAGTAAAAAATTACAAGTCTTTACAATTTCCTCTTCCCCAACCTAATGAAAAATTGGAGGGTAGAGGGTATGGTCCTCACACTAAATTGTGGCTTCCTACTTGGCATAGAAGATTGGGCCTATGCCTCCACCCTTTTGGTAGATGGCAATGACTTTCTCCTCCACCATCTAACAATTTGAAGTTGTGTTGGTATGTGAAGTCAGTTTTGTTTATACAACTTAATAAAAGATATTTGAGGCAATATTTTTGGCAATTTTTGGCCATTCAACATGTTAAAAGGTAAACCTATAAAAACTCCCACGGTAAAAAAAACTCACAAGTTAAACTTGTAAAAACTCATGCAATAAAAAAACCCAAGTACTCGGCAACTCAGCAAGTACTTGGAGAGTTTGTGAACTATGTTAAAATGAGAAAAGATGAATAGTAGCTAGTCTTAGAACCCTTGAAGATTTAGACTAATATTGGAAAATATGTTAATGAGTTACTAGTCATTTTTATGGTAGGGATCCTATGGTAATCAATTCAAAAAAAAATTTGTTTTAATAGACTAATGAAAATGCTTTGTTTTTCTTTCCTAAAGTTTTAACTATAAACTTATATTATTCAGACTGTTATAAATAGCAAAAAAGAAAAAAGTATTTATCTGTTATTTTAGTGGCTTCTAGACAATAAAAAGACAATTTTGTGTCTTATTCTACATGTATTTTGCACCAATTTTAATTCATTATTTTTCTCATTGGCTATCGTATAAACCACATTGCTACAGTGTCATCCACCTTCTTTAGAATCTGTGCTAATGTAATTATGGCAACCAGGGTCTCTGATCTGCACAAAATATCAACCTTCAGATATCAAAGAATTACAAATCATGTGTTTTAGAAATCAGAAAAAGACCATGTTTTTGTATGGAACGAAATGTTCAAGTTTGTTATTAAATGCCTAGAGGCATGCGTGAAGGTTCTCAGAGAGTAGAAATGCTGAATTTTTAGGTTGAACACAATATCAGCATGTTAATCACGTTGATACTATGTTTGTATAACAATGATGATATTAAGGAGAACAAAGTGGTTAGAGGCCAAGGAAGAATTCTGTATTCGAATAGAAAAAGGATCCATGTACTAGATAATTTCTGTAGAAAAAAGGAAAAACTAGTCCATATTGCCTGTTGTATCAGAATAAGAGAGAACAATTTAGGCTAAAGAAAAATATTATTGAAAAGTTAAGACATCTTGAACATTCCAGTATTCAGACTGAGTTCATTCCAGCTGCTAAATGATGCAAAGGTAAAGGAAGTCATACAAAATTTCAAGAGGAATTCAACAGGTAGAGCACTAGGAGCCAGTCGATCTAATTTAAAATTTAATTATATTATTAAATGTTGAAATTTTGGGTTGATTCAGTTGCTATTGCAGCATACCTTGGAACTGAGGTACTGATTGGAAAAACTCCAAAAGAAGTTTGGTTGGGGATCAAACCAACGGTAACCCACCTCAGTGTATTTGTGTATGCAACATATGTGCACATATGTCATGTTCCGTTTTCATTTAATTTAAGTTTGTAGATATTAGGTCTATTTTGTGTGTCTGTGTCTCCACTGGTCTTGTTTTGCTGTGTGATTTTCCCCTTCTAAGTATGTCTTTCCTTCCAACTCTGTTTTTCCTTTCCTTCTGCTGGAGCCTCAGATTTCTCCATCTTATCATGCCTTCCACCCTTCCCCCACTCTTTCCTTTGTATTTTTCAGACTTTTGAACCTGTCTTTGCCAGCATGCACCCTGATTTTATGGATTTCCAACCCCTGCGGCCCGATTTTCCTGCTGTTGGTTCTGTTCTCTTTCCAACCCCCAATACATGTCATAATGTCATTAATGGTCTACATTGGTGCCATAACTTCCCAAGTAAGATCTTTCCCACCCACAATCATTATTCAAATTGGAAGATGTAGATTAACTTTGTGGCCAACCTGTTGTTGTTGTGGTGGATATAAAAGGGTGAACACATCCATTTAGGGATCATCATCTATGACTTTGCAATAACCCCTGTCCAAAAACTGATTGAACACTTGTGTTCGAGCATGGAGATCCAAGGATGAAAACCCTCTGGTTTCAGAATTCAAAGGACAAAGCCCCTTTGCTTGAAGAGCGACCTTACTATAGCTACATTGATCACGAATTTCAATCACATTGTATTGGTTTGATTTTCTATTTCCATGGGTATGAACATGAAATTTTAATGCTGTTTTAATTGCTGATGTTGCAAGCATTTTTAATGTAATTTGGTGTTTATTTGTAATAAGAGAAAGATCGGGAGTTATGTTTGCTATTCATTGTTTGCTAATTAGGATGTTATGATAATGATAATGTGAAATATGCTTTTTTCTTGAATTATCACAACACAACCAGCAATAGTTAACTGGATTAGCGTTAGCATCAAACGTAAAACTGAACTTGGAATGAAAACTACTCAACGTCAAGAATGTGCACTCAAGATCCCACTGAGGGCGAGGTGCTAACATATGACGGAGTGTTGAAATTTGAAATTAAGAACTGATAGGTGGATAACCAGCCATGAAAAACATTTCCACACTACCACCAAACAGTGGGGGGAAAAGATTGCAATTAAAGTAATTCGTCCGCTGCGGCGGGCATCCACAGAGCTGTGGGGATTCACCACTATGAAAGTGGGTATAAGAGAGTTACAAAACAGATTGTCCACACTGGCGGTAAACCATCCAGGGGTAATTTAGTGATAAAACAGAAAGTAATTGCAGAACTGAAAGACTGGTTGGATTAGTAATGCTTAATCTCAACCTTACAAATTAAACTCTGCAAATTACAAATTACAATGATAAGGAATGAACCTTAGATATTAAGTATGAACTTTTACAATGATATAACTCTCAAATACTGAAGTATATGATCAAAAACTGGAAATTGCAACAATCTGATAGAAAAATCAGAATTCTGGAAATTCAACCAGCAAACTGTGAAATCATTAAAATGCTCATAAGCTGATCAATTTACCTCCGAATGGTGTGAAATCAGTTGCAGATGTTTTCTAGAAGTGTGGCGCCCAAGATGCAAATCAGAAACCATCCAAAAAGACTCCAGCTTATTTTGCACGAATCCCAATGCCCATCAAAATGGTACGGCCTCCTCAAGAAATTGCTTTTGCAAGATAAAATTAATTACTTGGAATTAAATTCCAATTCTTTGTGGAAAGGGGCGCCATGTACCAACAAGTGAATTGCCAAAGTACCCAGAATGAAAATAAAATCACTCAAATAGATATGAACAAAAATCAGTTTCAGCTGTTGTAAAACCAGGAACTCAAAACTGTGAAAACACTCCAAAACTTCTTCAATTTTGATGCTCAATCTGCTAGTCTGATGTTGAGAAGCAGCAATGTAACCAACTAGGTGTTATATTGCAAACAAGAAATTGGATGAAAGGCTAGGAGTTAGACATCCTCGAAGCAATATGTCAATTGTCATTTCGACAGCATAACTTCAGCATAATTTTCATGAATGAAATGCTGGAGCAAAGACCTTCAATAAATAAGAGCTCACAAACTCTTCAAATGCCTGAGAAGCAGACCAAAAGACACGGGAGACCCTTCAATTTCCCAAAACCATTCAACTTCTCAAGGTGGCGTCCCAAAAAGCCTCATAAGAAATTCACTTTATTCAAAAATTCACTTTTATAAAAGTGGCGTCCAATTTCAAGCTGAGGAAATATTTGAATAAAGAATATATAATCTTATAATGAAGGCGTACCCTTCATGGCCCCACTTTTAAAAACAACTTAAGTTATCTCCTTTGAGGGGGTGGGGGTGTCAACAGTGAATTAAAACATAATGCCTTTAATTAAATATTTTTCACCAAATAAAGCTTTCTGAAGACCAAACCAATATAACAACAACTGCTCCAACTGCAAGGGACTAAGAATAGACAACTGCAACTGCCAAAAACCACTATTTACTAAAAATAGTAAATAACATGAATTGCTACAAACTCCAAGCCAAGAAACCCTAATTTCACCTCATTCCAGTCTACGGGTTCCGGAATAGACTGATGAACTGCAAGGCTAATTCACTGATGAGAAGGGAACATTACATAATGTGTGAACCATGAATTAAATCTATTTAAGATATAATTTAAATATTAGAATCCGATATCATTGTCCCAAATAATTATTTGTAGAAGGTAAAGAAATCAATTGGTTAAGTGTTTTGGCCCCAGACATTACAACATACGTGATGAGGAAAAGGAAGAAGCTGGACATGAAAAGCTAGAAGTGCATCTTTCTTGGATATGAGTTGAGAGTTACAGGCTACAAGGTGTATGATCCTACTAATTGCTCAGTGGCAAGATGTCATATTTCATGAAAGCATGGGTACCCAAATAAAGTGGTAGACAATGAGCTTCCAATAGTTGATCTGAATTTTGATTTAGTGCAGCCATTATACCAAGCGATTAATCAAGGTACTGATGAAGAAGAAGGCACACAACTTGGTGAAGAAGAAGGAGAAAGTGTAGAATCTCCTCCACAACTTTGAAGGTCAACAAGGATTCAAAAAAAATTACTTAAGAGTAAAGGAATTTAATCAGTTCATCTCTGCTTTAGCATCCTTTGAAGCTGAACCTAATAGCTTATCTGAAGCACTAGAGAGTCCCAAAGTAGCTAACTGGAAGAAGGGATTGAACTCTGAATAAAAGTTGTTGTTGACAAACAAAACTTGGAGTCTAACCACACTTCCTCTAGGGAGAAAAACCATTGAGGACAAATGCAAAAACTCAAAGCAGATGGAACCAATGATTGGTACAAGGCTCAATTAGTATCCAAGGGCTATTCACAAGTCACAGTTATTGACTATCATGATAAATTTTCACCTATGGTTCCACTCACATCTATTGGAGTTTTGCTTGTTATTAGTACAATTAAGAACTTAGAAATCCATCAAATGAATGTCAAATCTGCATTTCTATAACTCGAAGACATCTATATAGACCAGCCAAAAGGATTTGTGGTTATGAGGAATGAAGGGATGATGTGCAAGTTAAGATGGACCCAGGTATGAATTGAAGCAATCACCAAGAGCTTGGTGCCAACAAATTGATAGGTATCTCTATTCTGCTGGTTTTGTAAAAAAAATTGTTGATTCAAATGTCTGTGTTGAGAACAAATTATTTGAAGATCATAATTGCAATATATGTGGATGATGCAATCATTGCAAGTAATGATCTTAAGCTGTTAAATTAAACAAAGGTATTGTTAGCTTCTGAGTTTTAAATGACAGATCATGGAGAGATACACAATTGCTTAGGTATTCAAGTGTAGTGAAACAGAAGTGCTCATTTGACTCATTTTAGTCAGCATAGCTCTATTGAGAACATTCTGAAAAAGCTCGCTATGCATATGAGCAAACCAATAAGCATGCCTATGAAGAGTATTGTTAAACTAATAGCTGATATGTCTCCACAAACTACCCAAAAAATGCAAGTGATGTAAAGAAAACCTTTATTCCAAAAAATTAGCAACTCAAAACTGATACTAAAAAACAAGTGCAACAAAATAGAGAGGGAATCAATAGAAATGTTATGCAGTAAAAAATCTCCTTAACAGAAACACAGGAAATACTGCTTTATTTCAAAGATACTAATTTTTGCATGCCTACCATCTATCTCCCTAGTCCCTAATAATAGACAAATATTTTTTAAATACAACCAAAAGTGTTAGAAGAAAAACAGTCTTCTAATCTAACTCTCTAAGTTCTAATACAACTATTCAATCTTTTATCCAACATTTGTTTCCCCTTTCCTCAGAATAACAGGGCAGTTTCAAATTTTCAACCACTAATATTATTAGAAAGTTGATTCCAACAATTTCTCCACTATGCTAACGATATAATAGATTCAATGGTGCATTAGCAAGATGACAAGAATCCCATATCAAAGTGCAGTGGGCAACCTTATATATGCAATGATAGGCACAAGACCCCACATTGCATATGAACTAGAAGCTGAGATCTGGTACTCATCAAATCTAGGAGTACAATATTGGATTGCTATCAAGAGAACATTCAGGTATTTGAAAGGGACAACCTTTCATGGAACTTGTCAAGGAAACAAAGTTGCTATAAAGCTTGTACAAGCAACAACATATTGTGACACTGATTGGACAGGTGATGTTCATAGCAGAAGATAGACAACCTGTTACTATTTTCAGATTGTAAATGGCTCAGTTTGGTAAGCAAGACGCAACTAATAGTTGATCCATCCAGCATAGAGCTTGAATATATGGCAGCAACACAAGTAACAAAGGAAGTGATTTGGCTGAGAAAGTTGCTCAAAGATATGGGATATAAGCAACAACTACCCACTACCATATACTACGATAATAAAAATTGCATAGCTCTAACAAGAGATCGCAAGTTCCATGCAAAAACAAAACATATAGAAATCTAGCACTGCATTGTTCATGAGAAAACTGAAGATGGAGAACTAGAGCTGAAGTTTTGTGGCACCAAATGCATGCATGCTAACATGTTCACAAAGATAAAGAAAAGGTACCAAAGATGCAGAGACAACAGTAGTTAAGAAATTGTCATTGAAGAGGAATCTCAAGTCCGCAATGGTGTCCTCCAAATCTGCAAGATAGGACACATAAAACAAACCCAAAAGATCTATCAACTTCTCATCCCAATGAGTTGTCTCTCAAATACAATGAAGGTCCCGTTACGTTGAATTGTTGGAAGTTGTGGATGGAGCAATTCTAAACTCAGTAGAAGCAAGAGATGGTGGCAATGAAATGTCAGCATGTCTCTAGAACCTCAGTCGATGAAAAGACCTGAAGGTTCAAGTGACCATATTGCACATCCCAAAAACTATCCACACCAAAGGCTTGAGTATAAACATCAGATGAAGGATCATCAACAGAAAAATGTGAAGGAGAACAAACTAGACTAATCATCTATCTCCCCAATTGCAACAATATCATTACTTTGCAAATCCTGAATGGCCACAAAATCAGGAGTGAACTCAACATTCTTACTGTCCCACTATGTGTGATCTGATAGATAGATAGGAGATTTAGTTGGCAATGAAGGTAAGCAATGAACATCATACAAACATGCATATAAGTGTTGTTACCCATCAGTCATCACGATATGTGGCATAGAACAAATTTTAAATGAAGAAAACACACTCTGTGATGAAGCCATATGATGTGAAGCTTCAAAATCAAGTATCCATCTCACTAACTTAGAATCTACAATAGCAACAAGTGCCTTTCCCTCAACATGTTGCTCTGAGTTGGATGAAGAAGATGATAATGAACCTTGTGGCATAATTGAAGGCAATTTAATATGATTCTTTCATAAAAATGTTTCAACTCATCAATCTATTTTGTATAATGATGATGTTCATGATGCCAATGTTTCTTGCAATATGCACAGTTGGCCTTCTCACTCCTCAATGATTCCCTTTGTAAGGGAGTGGATTAAAACTATAATTGTGCTCTATCTCTGCATGGCCTTTTTATTTTCCTTCTTTTGTTTCTTTTCAATATTCTCTGACTCTTTTTGTCTCTAAGGCTCACTAACCACCAATGCATGTGACTTAGAAAACTTCATGAGGCCCATTTGAATTAGCTTTCCCTACTATTGAACTAAAAGATATAGAAATGCATCAAAATTAGGCACAATATATGTAGCTACCATAGAAAATCAATGGGTATGAAAGTCAAAAAATAAAAATTGAATACTTAGGACCAAGCAAAGCTAGCACATTCAAAATCAATTGTAAATCCCCTTTATCAATACTACAATCATTTAGTTGTGTTCTTAATTGTTTGACCTTAGAGATGCAATCTTGGATGTGATCAAAACTATTAGGATCAAGATTCATGAAATTATTATCATTTGATCCTCTAACCTTATTAATCTTACCATAAAATTTGACAAGAGAGTCCCAAGCCTCCTTAGGTATTTTGCAATTTTCTAGATGAAATTGCAAATCAAAATACAGTAATGATCAAATGTAACCAAGAGCTTTCTCATGATTCCTTTTCTTCTCCTTTTTATCAATACCAATAGATTCAGCATTTGGTTCATATACATAGATAGTACAACCTTTGCCTCTTAGATTATAACATCCTAATGTAGAAGATCAATGCTGATTTTACTCATTGTAAGAACACATAATAGAAAGAACCGAACACAAACACAAGCATGAAAGCAAACCCCCCACCTCCCCCCCAAATAACTCAATCATGAAACCCCCTAACACAAAATGATTTTGGTACTTTATATTTAATGTGTGTACAATTTTCACTTGCAAAGATCATAGAGTGGACTTGATCTTAATGCTTTACACATTGCAAAAAGTGGTTACAATACTAAAACTATAGATTGGGAACAAAATAAAAAAGAATTAATAGAATATAAACCATAAAAAAGGTGTCTGCAAAGGAGCTTTTATGAGCCCAAACAAAGTCTTGAAAGGTCCAAAAATAGGAATTGTGTAGCAACACTCATAACAATATGCATATTTTAATAATGTATGCATCAAATCAAAAAAATGTTTGCACTAGCATGTTGTATGTAGAAAAATAGCCTAAATAAAAAAAAAATGCACTGAAAAAGGAGTTTGTATACCCAAAATATAGCCCTTCAAAAATCAAATGCAAAAGGCTAAACTCCAATGGTGTAGCCTCTTCCACAAGCAAATTTTGGCAATGTAACTAATATTAGAACTCGGTCAAATGTAGTATAATTCCATAAACTTCAGCAAATCTGCCACAAATTTGGTCAATTTTAGCAAACATTAGATAGTGTTAGAGATGTCTCTAGAATAGAAAAATCTGCCAAATTTAGGGGTACTTCCAAAAACACTACTAAATATTGGATTTATGCCAAATGTAGAACTAAGATTAGCTAACTACTAAACTATTGAGTATTTCCAAATACTTGCTAAAATGGTAGTGTTATCACCTAGCATCTGCACCCTGCTGAATCTTCAATCCAATTATCCTGTGAAACATGGGATAACCTCTTGAGTTGTGGGACTCACGAAACTCAAGGTCAACCTCCGATTAAAGGGCGGCTTCCCCTTGGTAAATCACCTAAAAACTAACTCTAACAAAAAAACTTTGCTGGGAAAAGAGATAAGAAAGAACTAATCATCTGAATCTAAAATAGAAAATGAAGGTGATATGCCAAATATAGCAGATTTATACTTCCTTTCAGCAAAACAAGTTATGAATCTCAATCTAAAACTTCACGCGGTAATTTGCAACAATAATTCAGAGGTAAACTTAGAACAGCAGCAATCAAGGAGTCATGGAACTCACAATAGTACCTACTTTTCTTTCATACATAGAGAAAATAGAAACAAGTAGAGGCAAAAATACTGATTTTTGATTCATTGAAGGCTGCTACAATGATTGTTTTCTGGAATAACAGTAAAGATTACATCATAAGCATACAATCAACCATTATTTCAAAGTGAAACAAGGTTGAAGATGCAATTAATGAAAAAAATTACAAAAGTAAAGACCTAATTTTGACTGAAAAAATTCATGGACTGAATGTCACTTTGTCACAATAAATTTTTCCAATGCCTTGCAACAAAGCATAGGCCTCTTATTTATAATAGATTTGGAGAGCCTAAACTCAGAAAGTCATGTTGACTTTAGATATTTTCCTATGAGTTTTCATCCTTATCCTCAGTGGATAAGATTCACCTTTTTGCTTTACGAGTTGTCAATCTTATCCCATGAGTTATCATTCTTATCTTCTGAGTTGCCATCCTTATCCTCTATTGATAAGATATTTGTAATCCTTATCCTTTATGGATAAGATATTTTTAATCCTTATCCTCTAAGTTGTCATCCTTATCCTCTGTGGATAAGATATTTGCAATCCTTATCCTCTGTGGATAAGATATTTTTAATCCGTACCCTATGAGTTGTCATCCTTATCCTCTATGAATAAGATACTTGTAATCCTTATCCTCTGAGTTGTCATCCTTATCCTCTGTGGATAAGATATTTGTAATCCTTATCCTCTAAGTTGTCATCCTTATCCTCTATGGGTAAGATATTTGTAATCCTTATCCTCTGCCCTTTGACTTCCTTGAAGTTGGTGAACTCCTTTATTATTTTTGCATGCTTTGCTGATTTTGCAGAAAATATTTTCTCCTTTTTTCTTTTGTGTTGTTCTGATTTTTCAAAAAAATCAGGTAATAGGTAAATCTACCAACTTTATCACCAAATTCAAATAGAGGTAATTGTATGTTGTTTAGGACAATGTAGGCTAGTACCATAGGGGGGTTGTGGATATATTTGGGAGTTAGCCCTTATTAAGGTATGTAAACCTTTTTAAAGATTGTGACCTATATGAGAGGGGGCCACGACTGTGAAATTGCATTTACCCAACACTTCAAGCACTTAAAGGGATCTATGCATATATGAAACCCTCCATTAAAATTTTAAAAAAATCTGAATTCTAAAAATATATGTGAAAAACATAAAAAAAAACTTGTGAAACAAATCTGTTGCCTATGCAAGCACAAATCACACAAAAAAGGAATCTCCAAGATGTCAAGAAATATTTTGGAAGGGGTCAAAAATTTCTTTCAATGGCCCAAGGCAAAGTGCTCCAATTTTGATAATTTGATAAGCATTTCTAAGGTTATTAGGCCTTCTAGATGTGATGACAAGGTCAAATTTGACCCAAAATGCTCCAAAATACGAGTGATCAATGAATACTCGACATAAAACTCGTCCAAACCTTTACAAATCTTGTCTCTATAGTCTAATTTGAACCAAATAAAGGGCAAAATCAGCAAATTCAGAATCTTTGAACACAACACCAAATGAACTTACAAATTAAATATGTCAACACAGCCAAGAAAACTGCCCTCTAGAATTTTATCTTCCTCTCAAACTTTTTTGATTCTCTAAATCATTCAATGATGCAAGAGAAAAGCATCCTAGGTTTTCAAGAAAACATAAGATTTACAAGCTAGTTCTTCTAAAGAACAACTCTAGATTAACAATGTCTTGAAGCTAATCACAAATAACTCAAAAAACAAATATGACAAAATTATGTTATTATCAAAAAGACACAATGTGCGAATATACAAGATGAGAGATTGATTGGACATTGATTGCTCAAATGAGAGTAAGAGGTGGCTAAATATAGGATACACCGCCAAGAGAAGTGAATGTACAACAAATATGGAAAATAAATGTAATCAAATGTATAGTACATCTCCACCAATTAGGGAACTACAAGTCACATGTACAACTTACCTAAGTAGACACCTACCTAACCAAGGTTATCCTAACCTAGGTGCATAATAAGTAATAACTAAATGCAAGGAAATGAAAACACACCAATAAGTATGAAGAATTATTTCCTTACCAAGAATGTGATGCCTCTATTACTTCAAGCCTTGGACTAAGGCATAGAAATCCTTCTCATAGGTGTTGTAATTGATTTTGGTTGTTGATAGTCCTTCAAATTGATAGGCTACAAGGTGTCCATGTTTAAGAACAACTCCTATAGCATAATTGGAGGCACTTGTCTCAATCT
Source organism: Sequoia sempervirens (assembly GCA_007258455.2). NCBI lineage: Eukaryota > Viridiplantae > Streptophyta > Pinopsida > Cupressales > Cupressaceae > Sequoia > Sequoia sempervirens. The sequence goes on along the minus strand of VDFB02102536.1, from coordinate 62,010 downwards.
CAAAGGGTTGTTGACGATCTAGAAGGACTAATTCTAGATTTGAGCAAAGTGCTTCTATAAGTTGTTGGAAGGCTTGATTTATTGCTCTATCCCATAAAAAATTCTTCCGGTTGGACAATTGGTGAAGTGTTGAGTAAAATATAAAAATTCTTGATGTACTTTCTATAATAGTTCATGCCACCTAAGAAACTATTCAAAATTTGTAACCTAATTAGGAATAGGCCAATTTTTTAGAGATTTCGCCTACATGTATTTTGAGCAATAAAAAAGCCTAGATATTTGATAGAATGTCGACCAAAGAAAGACTTCTACATCTTAGCTTGATGCTTGTATTTTTGGAGGAGATCTAAGGTAGTGCAAACATGTTGAATATGATCCTCCAAACTGCCACTCTACACAAGAATATCATCCAAATACACAATAATGAATTGTCACAAGCAAGGTTGGAAATACCATTGGTGAGTTGCATAAATGTCAGAGGAGCATTACTAGCCCAAAGGGCATCACCAACCATTCATAAATCCTCAATTAAGTTTTGAAAGCGATTTTCTAGTGATTAGTAGGATCTAATTGTTCCTAATGATAGCTTGAAGTTAGACCCACCTTAGTGCAATATTAGGCTCCCTTTTGAGATGACCAAGGCCATTGATTGTGGGCAAGAGGTATCTATTCTTTAAAATGGTTTTATGTAAAGCTTTATTGTCAATGGCCATCTTCCATTTGTCCTTCTGCTTCTTTGTCATGCCCCCACAAAAATAAACTAAGATTGTTGAGTCGTGAGGAAGCTAAACGCTCCAATACAAGTCAACTCGCATCAAACATGAGGACAATCGAATGAATATTAAAAAATAAATAATCTTCATGCAGCGAATTAATAAAGACACCGCGATCAAGCAAGGATAATATTAATGCAATTAATTATCCTATGGAAGGCTATGATTAGTCAAGGTAAAAGGCATGTCTTTTAAAGGGATATATGATATGAAGGGGCATGTCCATTCACGGGGGGAGGTATAAGAGCAGGTCATTTGAATGCAAGGAGATCATCGAATCTTAGGAAGACCACTTCAGTGAATATAGGAGACACAAAGGCACAACATATCGATTGAAGGAGAAACACACATATAGACCCGAACATAAGGGGAATCGACACAGTTCATCATAACAGATTGCTATCTACCACAGATTTTATATATTCAGGTGTAACTTTTCTGCAATCAGTATTTGCATATGTATGCATATTGTTTAAAAAATAATAAGATTGTTTAATAAATGATTTCTTGTGCTAGAGTAGGTGATGTGCTTGACCATCTAAAACCCATCTAGTAGGATGGGCCTGGGGTGGCGTGGTAGTTAGGCAAAGAGCCGATAGAGCCCACTTACGACCCCCGCCCAACTCCCCAAGACGGAAAGTGTCTTCTAAGAGTCGTGGCCTTGATGGGGAAAGCAGATACAAGTTGCCAAGGGGGAGGGCTGTAGTATACACCCTCTTAGGCTTGGCATATGGCTTCGAGCGGACCCATCATGTCCCTTCTCCCACAATTTTAATATGTTTGCATTGTTAATAATCTATGGATGTAATGCAATTGTCTAACCCAAACAAGTATATATACATATTTGCATATAGAGTTCATGTGGTGAATGCAGGATCCCAATCCAAGATTACTTAATTAAAAAGATTTATTTAATAAGGTGAAACCCTAACCCTAATTTGCTGCAATTTGTGATCAATAGGCGAATTCTAGGGCAAATCAAGGTAGGGGACATCACATTCTTGGGCATAATAAGAGCTAAACATCCATAAGGAGAGGCTTTGGAAAAATCTTGCCCTATTTCATAAGTATTTAGATTTGCTCCTCTATTTCTATACTTTTTATTTGTGACATGCAATATGGTAGGAAATTGGTAAGGAAGACCCTAGAACCAAATCTATTGAATGATTGATATCTCTAAAAGGTGGCAACTCTTTTGGCTTGTTGAAAGTATCCAAGTAACTCTCCACTAGATTTCTCATAATAGTGGTGGCAACTTACCCTAATTATCCTCCTCAACTTGGTAGATGATAAAGAGTGCCAAGTGTTTGATAAGTTTACCTACTTTACAACAGATTTACTTGAAATAAAATGTAAGTTAGCATTGAAGCAGAATTAATCTTGCACATCTTACCATCTTTTAGGATCATGTAGGGGTTTAGCCATCCATCATAAATTGCACTTTAGCCATATTAGAATGGGTGTCTGAAAAGAAGATCTAAGCAGTCCAAGGGTGTTACATCACATTCAATTGTATCCTAGAAAGGACTGATGTTAAAAGTAACTACATAAACCTTGTTAACTAGTTTGTGAGGCCCACATTCGTATTCCTAGCCTAGATGACATGGTTATGGATGATCATATGTGGGAAGTTGGAGAGTGGTGACCAACCTTTCACTAATCAAATTATTTTTTGCTTCCATTATCGATGATCAAGAGATCCATTTTATTCTTGATTTGACAATTCTAAGTAAAGATAGACTCTCTAGAGGCCTTAGAGTAGTTCTTAATCATGAAAACTAGGACACAATCAAGCTCTATAAGATTGTCAACTTCTATAATGGGCAGATCTTCCACATCTTCTGCTTTCTGTTGCTGCCCAAATTCGACAATGAGAGTTTTTTCTTCTTTCTTACACTAAAGTAACCCGCACTCCTCAGTTAAATGAACCCAACACTCGCGATAGATACAAAATAGTTTATCGCTATTAGTAGCAGGATAAGAGGACTGGTTTGAAAATTTTGACTGGCCACTAGGGTTTATGAATGGCTTCGAAGTACCTTGTTGAATCCCCTCTTAAGGCCTAGCTTAATTTCTATAGCCACTACAAAGCTTAGAAGCCCTATCTAAAGACTTGACTTCAAACATAGCCAACTCTTTACAAAGGGTAAGGGAGTCCCAAAATTAATTTAACAAGTACCTCTTCTACATCTGAATTATTGAGTTTGTCCTGAAGCTTGTTGAAGATATCAATATACTACTAAATTGATTGACCTTAAGCTTGCCTGAGTTGTAGCCAACTAGCTAACAGGTTCCATAGGTAGCCAGGGGGTAAAACCTTTCCTTGAGCATTACTTGGAGTTATTTCCACCAATTGATCTTCTGTTCTCTTGCCACAAGCATTATCTGATGATTTTGCCACCAGTTAAGGGCCAAGTCTGTCATATGGACCTCGGCCATTTAGATTTTTGGATGTTTTGACCAGATCAGGCTGAGTCTTAAGATATACCTCAAGGCTGAGCAACCAAAAGTCCAGCTTCATGCCATCAAATTTTGGAATGGAAACTTTTGTTTCCATTTGAAAATCACGGGTTAGAGCAGCATTCATATTGGTTGGAGTGTTTCTGCAACACCATTGGAAATGCTACAACTAGATCTTGAATCACACGATTTTGGCTCTCTGCTTGACTTTACAAAATCTATTGAACAGTGCTCATGTTCACTAACTCTTGGGAAGCCTCTTCTCATTGTGTATGCTATTTAGGAGCCATTTCAAAAGGATGAGTATAGGAAAATATTCTTCATATCTGATGCAGACCTGGAGCAAGACCCAAATGAACAGGAATCCCACACAGCAGCCTTGGACAAACACACAATCCCACAGTATTTAACAAGCAGATAGGACACAGATATAACCAACGTATGGTGCCAATCTTTACTGCAACATAGCCTAATTCTGCCTCTCAAAGACAACACGGCCAATATATATACGGATAATTGAATCGAGCACAAAAGAGACTTAGTTGTTTATGCAACACAAAGAGCTAAACATGACAATCTCACGGGAATAGAACTATATTCATTAATCATCGTGGCTGTAAAATATCAGCTACAGCGTTTTTTACAATGATCATATACAATACAATTGAAAGGACTAAGTATTCCTTATCTCATGTACCTGACTAGGGCTTCCTTCCAGACTCGTGTGGAGTAATGGTTGAACTCCCTTCAGAAGATACAGACATGCCCTGTTTTCCAATGCGAGTTTTCTTGGCTTTCCTCAAATATGGGACATCTCCCGGCCGATGTATGCCACTTAATAGTGTTCAAACATACATGTCCCTGCGGCTTTCATCAAGCTTCACTCTTCCTCTGAACCTGCACAAAACCCCACTCGTAGCCAGTGCTGAAATCCAAGCAGAAAGTCCTTTTGTCTCCTCTGAGGATTATAGCCTTAAAAAGGCGCCTTCTGCTGTTTCTTCGTTTATGGACAAAAAGAGCTATTTCAGAACATTGCATCTTGGATACCTCCTTCCCTTCCTTTGTTCCACGTGACTTTCTGAACATGCCTAAAAACTAATGAAATTTTAAACAATTCCCGCCCACGTGTAATTAATGAGTGTGAGATTTGAAGTATTGTAATAATAATTTGAAAGAACATAAAAATTTAATGTGTGTTAGGGTTCATTTTTTGATTTAGTGTAATAATAAATTGTTTTTGTAATTAGAAAAATTAATAGAAATGCATACGAAATAATTTATAATAGTTATGATAAGTTATAGTTTATGTTTGGGGTTGGGGCCCTAGCTTGGTTGGCTAAATCTTTCCTGTAGCAGGAGGTTGGTCACAAGTTCTAGTCTCCCCCACCCTCGTGGATAAATAATTTGAGGAAATATGGATAAATAAGTTATTACAAAATGAACATTTTAAATGATGCATTAGTCCATTAATTATTTTAAATAAGTCTTGTATTATTTTGAAAAGTTGTCATTACAAAAATTATAGATGAACAAAAAAGAATTACTCCTTAAATAAAAAAATTGTTATAATTATTTTTAATGAATAAGCCTATTTAAATTTTAATTAAACTAAAAGATAATATTACAATATTGGCAAAAAATGGTGGATAGAAAAAAGGCACACTCAAAAAGTCTAAATGTGACAAAGTCCAAATGAGAGATAGCAAGTTGGAGCCAAGCTTGAACATAACATAAAAAACACTAAGCAACTAATGCAAATCTAAATGGAGGGGGGTCTTTATCATTAGGTTCCCCCAACCATCATCGAAGGTGAGATTATTATCAATCATCTCCCAACCAATAAGTGCACCCTCTTCCTCAAGAGTATCCTTCAAAGGTTGTTGAGTATGCATTGAAGAAATGGTCAACTCCAGATGAAGAACCTTGTTAGAGTCTAGCCAACCAAGAGTACCACACCCATGAGAAGAGGCAAAATATGGTCATGAGGGTTGGGACCAACCATGCCAATATTATCTTTATTTCCCAAGTCTTAAAAGCCACAGGACTAGGAATTGTGATCTCTTATGGTAGACAACCTACAACCTCACCTACATCCCCAAGGAGGGGAAGAGGAGGGAAGCAGAACTTTGCAACATTGTAGGGACCATTGCTCTAGTGGTCCAAAAGCTCCTACAACCAGGATACTGTTGATGTGACTTTTGTGACCGCACCAATCAGTAGAACAAAGTTGTCTGAAGGCTACTTCGTTCTCTCTTGATCAAAGTATTCCACACGCTAAGATTGCCAGAAAGTTCATGTGTTCAAGTCCAAGGTTTCAAAATGCTCTGGAATACCCTCAGTTGGTTCATTGTGAATTGTTGTTTTCACAAGGGGACTTACACAATCATTCATAACACTTGTAGCTAACAACAGATGGATGATTTAGAAGGGTTTTATGTAATGTGGATGATTTTGCAATTGGGCACATTTTCCTAAACTAACCAGAAATGAACGGAATGTAAATGAATGTAAGGGTAAGAAGATTCTATCTAAGGACGGGACGTGGGATCAATCTCAGCAGCTTCAACCAAACTCTGCTTCACCTCACGCTGGACAGCTTACACAAAGTCGGTGCAATCTTCAAGGGAATACAATCCAACATCGAGATACCATCAAAATGATGCATACCAAAATATGAATTGTGACTAAAGTTAAGCTTATGAAATGCTCCAGTTGACCATGCAAGGCAAACTTGCCGTCAGCAAGCCGCTAGTCATATGGAATGAAACAAAGTTGCCTTGATCAATGCCACAAATCCACAGCTACTATCTACTTGCATGAAATAAAAATTATGCTACTTTATGCTACTTGGAGTCGAAGGAACGAAGAAACCTTGCTAGCTATCCATAACAAAGACGAATTTCACCATCAATGAAAAGATCTTCTATTATGAAATTTTTACACAACAATCTCTTACAGAAGTTCTCAAAGGAAAACTTCCCTTCTTTTCCACACTATGCTAAGCTATCAAACTATCTCTTTGATATCTAGTCTCTAGTCTAATTTATGATATCTAATAATGTACAAATGAGGGGGACTCCCCCTTTTATAGATGGCCAAGTCTAATGGACAGCTCAAATTACAATAAAATCAAAAGCTCAGATTGAGCCACCTCAGCCCTAACCCTAAAAACTGCCAGAGTAGGGAGTGGTACATTAAATGAATCAAAGATTCCCACTCACTCCCAAAATAGTAAGGCAATTAATGCCCACAATCAATCTTCTAGAAGATCATCATCCAGAAATGCATTCTCGTTCTCTTTCTCCATGGCTGCAAAATCAATGAATTTGGCAAGCACAACCTCAACTTCCTGAACTGAAATAGGTGGAATGCAATCGAGCTAAAACTCTAACACCGTGACTAATTGTTCATGTCGTGCAAAAGATTTTCTCTAAGCAACTAAGGAATCTTGCATACTCTGAATCAAGCTGGAGAAAGTGGAAGTGTTTTCAAAGTCATCCTGCACGAAATTCTTCACCTCTAAGAAGAAAGGTGCCAGCCTACCCCTCAAATTATCAGTAGTCTCCTCATCGGGATTCAATCGTCTAGCAAAGATTGCCTCCAAAGTATTTTGGACTCCATCAATAATGTTTGCCATAGCCTTCTGAACTCTAGTTGAATCTGCTTGTGCTGCGTCAAAGAAACCTCGTCCTGTGACTACTGAAGAGTACCATCTAGCAAAATTATACCTATCACCCTCCTGAATGACTCCTCCATCAATCAACATCCGCGAAGGAGTATGCCTCAATGCCTCTAGACATTGAATGACTTTGCTTTGATAGATGGAAGCATCGCCCCAAGCCTAATCAACCGCCTCCATCCGTGCCAAAATGTTGGAAGCCTGCTAGAAAGCATTAGCAAGGTCTTCCATAAAAAATTTTGTCTTGGCACGAACTCCTATAACCCATTTATCTGCCTCCTGTGCCATCTTCCTCAACTCCAACAAGCCGCTAACTGACTCTCTGGATAACTCGGCCGGAAGCTCTATTGTTGGAATCTCCTGCCCACAAGGATGAGACAACTGCTGCACATATCCTACCAAGGCCTTATGCTCCTTCTTCAACCTTTTATACTTTCCTTCCTTCCTGAACAATCTATCTTTGAGTGCCTAATAGGAGTTATCACACTCCTCTACAATCTGTGCACCTGTGGGGCGAACTAACTCCATAGTTGTGATCACATAGTTTTCTAGCATTGCTTCATCTCAATCACAATCAACCCGTGGCACTGCTACATGGAGGGTGCGAGAGCCATCATCATCAGTAGATATATTTGAAAATTTGTAGGCTCTCTTCTTTTGTGGAGGTGCGTTGACCCTGTTCAACAACTCTTCCATCTCAACTGCTGGATCAATCTCCTCATTGGGGCTCCTTCTCATCCTATCTCTGAGTCAATCAGGTACTACATATTGTATATCAAATGGTTGCTCCTCTCGTGCCTCTACTTCACAAACTTGTTCTACTTCAATTTCATTCTGGCGAGGCTCATCGGCCTCTAGTGGCTAAGTGTCTCATGAAACTGCATCATCTTCCAAAGCCGTCTCTAACTCATGCTGAAAATGAACATCTGTGGTCGTCACCTCATCATCCTGCTGATCATCTATGATAGGTGCATTAACGCTCTGACCAACTGATTCTCTTCATGGTGGCTGATTCTCTTCCCGTACCTCCTACACCTGATTCAATACATTCCTCTGATCAACAAACAAAGAAACCTCCTATATGCTTGGAGAACGTGTCTCCAATGGTGTGGGTGACTCAACTCTCAGAGGTTCTGGTTGAACTGGCTCCTACCGAACTTGCTCCTTCCTTCAAGATTCTGGACCCCAAGTAATTTGTTTCTTCCTACTAGTGGTGGGTGTCCTGTGATCTCCCATCAAGTTGTAGGTGCAAGGAATTGACCTACCCTTTAACCTGTTCACATGCCTGTCCACCCATGCTCTAGTAAATGTCAAAACTAGAATGCATAGTGTTTCCAAATCCACTATCTCTGGCTCTAACCAATAGGGAAGTGGTAGAGGAGTATCCCTCACTGCCTCATAATCTAGGTGGAGAACGTTCATGTCCTTGCTCACCTGGTCTAGCACTGGAATGACTTCACACTCCCTGATCATACTTAATGGCAACCTAGAGAACATTATTTTCCTAACTTTTACTTCATCTAATGCACCAGCCCAATAATCCTCAACATTTGCTTTATGCTTGAACTCTTCTAACTGTATCCACCTAATGTTATTGTGTGGATCGTAATGTTGTCTACTGATGTGATAGGAAAAGTGATAGAATTGAAGCTCACTTTCAGCTTCTCTAGCCGCCTGTAGTGTAGGACACACTTCGTCTGAATTTCCCATGACAAGTGGGAAGTCAACTCCACCTTTCTTCTTTCTCTTATGAATCTTATCATAGGCAACTAGTTGCCTAGATATCTCTAACATTAAAATTATGTTGGTTGGGTACTTAGGCAGCCTATATGGGTATGAAGAAAAACCTTGTAGCCTAATATAAGAAAACTTTAGAAACTGTATAAACCAGCACCCATACCTTTCAATCAACTCTTGAGCTTCCCTCGAGATCCTGTGATGAGTACGTTGTTCAAGTGATCTTGTGATGTGTATGGTGAAGCGTCATTGAGACGCTTGTAATGGGTAGTGCTTGTCAAGTGCAGTTGTGGACAAGCCTCATGAATTTTGAATTGATGGGAGCCACAACCCACTGATTCTTTGTATGAAATCCCTCTGTATCTCGTCATACGAGCCAACATATAAATAAGATAGGAGCCCATGTAAAATGTCTTCGTTCTCCTCAAACTTAGGATCTGCTCATGTAAATTATCACTGATCATTGCAGCCCAATCGATATGCTCTTTCCCGTCCAACACGAGGTTGATGTAATAAAACATCCATGGCTCAAAAATAAAAGACTGAGGGCAGCCTCTGACTCTACTTAGCATCCAGATCAAGTCACAGTACTCCTACTTCAAATCATCTTATATAATCTGCCTCGGCAGCTTCGTACGAGAGGGTCTAGGCTCGTTCATCTAGCAAGTATTAATTTCCTCCGTACATCTCTCGAATGTAGAAGCATACATTCGCTTAGCACACTCTCTTGTTTTGTAAATCATCTTCTTATGCTCTGGGATTCTGAAAGCTTCAAGATAGCATTAGGAGTGAGGTTGGCGAGCACGTGACCATTCAGTGAGACAACTGATTTTGGGTCTGGATCATAGCAATTGGCACACTCCATCATCAACTCCGAGCACTGAATAGCCGGCGGGAAACCAGCAGCTGCATACAGGCCACTTCGAACAATGTTGTGTGAGGGGATCGAAGGTTGGTAACTGCCCATTCCCAACATTTGATTCATGAAGGTCTCCAAGTTGAAAGAACCCAAATTCATTTCAGCCAACTTGCCCAACCTCGAGGTGAATTTTGACTCCAGCAGGAAAGACTTGTTTAATTTCTTGATCACAACCTGCCTTGATGCACCGTTGTTGTCCTTGCCAGTTGTTCTTACTTCAGCCATCTACAAAACAATAAACATCCATCAGCAAACTAACTTAGAAATATAAATAAAATATTTTGCAGGGCTGCCAGTTGACTTCAAGAAGTTGCAATATTATTTCTCATTTGCAAACCTCACTTCTCCTTCAACAGATTTTGAACTTTCAACACTTAGAAAGCTTCAGCAACTTCGACTTAGCAAATTCAAACCTTGACAAAATCGTCCACTTTACTTCAGCAATTGAACTCTTTTTAATTCGTACTCTAGCAACTTCAAGTAGCTTGGCAAGTTTGCACTTCACACTCAACAACTTCAAAAAGATTTGGATTTTACAAGTTGGCTGCAACAACTTCACACTTCAGCAATTTCATCTACTTCAAGTCGTACTTCCTCAATAACATTCAGCTTCAACAATGTGATCTTAACAAGCTTCAACAGTCTTCTTCAACACCAAGTCGAATTTCTTCAACACCTTCAGCCTCAACAACTTCCTTCATCAAATTTTGAACTTCAGCCTTAGCAACTCACTACAACACTAGACTCAGAGCAAATTCTATTTTCTTCAACTGGTGAGGAGAAATGAATAACCTTCAACTCTTATAACAAAATTGAATTCTAGAAGGAGGCTAAGTTTAGCCAGTACATTAAATCTCCACTACTTCATTTCAAGAATTTGAATTTTCCCTCCTCTAGCATTTTCAACGCTTGGAATCTTGATCTTCTAGAAATTTCAACTTTGATTGGTGTATTTTTAAATTCACTCTTGAAATGTTTATTTTTAAATTCATCTTCAACACACTCTATTCACCAGCCGGAGTTTTGTCATTCAACTTTTAAATTTAAATCACCTCTGACTCTGAAAAATCTATCTTGCAAAGAATTCAATTAAAATCATCTAGGCAATTCATTTCAAATTCATCGTTCGAAGAATTTTCCTAAAAACACATTTTATATTCAATTTCTCTTAGAAAATTTTAAAATTTCCCTTAGAAAAATTTCACAATTGAGGTGCCGATTAAATTCTCCATCAGAAAAGCGTTGGCGAAGTGCAAAAGACTTGGAAATCCATTTCTCATTGAAGATCTTTAGTACCCAGAAGAAAATTTTCTCCAAAACGCGATGAATCCATGGGTATACGACGAACGGGTTCACTTAATTTTTTAAATTTTAAACCTTAGAAAAATATCTCCTTATGAAATTTAACCCGTTTCTTCATCTCTGTGAGTGCTTTGTTGCTTTGACTTGAAAAAAATTATCAACCCGCAATGCCAACATCCTCTAACTTCATTCACCGGCAAAATTCATAATTTATTCATGCCTAAGGAAAATTTCATCATCCTTCATGTCTAGGCGTATTTTCCCAAGGAAGAAAATCTTTTGTGCCTTAGAGAAATTTTTAAATCACTTAGCACAGGCACATTTGCCTTAGAAATTTTTTTATTCAACTCCAATCATTTGTCAGTGGTGGGAAATTTTTATCAATTCAGTTGGAAAAATTATAATGCTTGGAGTGCATATGTCATGAAGAAAATATTTTCTCCCAACACCTTAGTATATTTTATCTCCCCTTTGGGCGCATTTCTCTTGTCATGAAGGACATACTTCCTTAAATTGCCACGCCTAGCATTATTCTCCATTTCCACTTTCAACGCTTAGGTAACATTTATCTCTCACTTTACCTTGTTCACTACCTTACCCTCAAAACTTACTCTTTACATGGCACACATTTGATGTCATGAAGGATGAAACATCTTCAACGCCACCTTGTGACCTTTGGGCTCCCCTCTTTCATCTCCATATGCCCTCATTTGGGTGCATTTTGGCATGTATGGAGGATGAAACTCCCAACGCGTTTTGACCATCTTGACCTCTTATGAACTTGGGCACATTTTGCCATAGGTGAAGGATGAAGTTTGTTGACTCTTTGACTTGCTAACCTTGGGCGCATTTCAACTTGCTAGAAGATGGGCGCATATGGCATGTAGAGGAGGACGAGTATCTTTGACTTTCTTTTGAATTTCTTCTTGAGCGCATTCTAGCATGTGTGGTGGATGAAAGTTTTTAACTTAGAAAATTTCCTTTATGTCTCTTATGAGGGAGCATTTGGGCTTGCTAGAGGATGAACGCCTTTGACTCTTGACTTAATTGGCACATGGGTGTATATGAGATAGTGTGAAGGATGGGCGCATATGGAAGGTAGAGAGGAATGAGTCTATGCCTTAGAATTTTTGAACACCTTCCTAGAGTGGGCGCAAATGAAGGCATGAGGAGGATAAACATTTTCAACATCAAGCTTTGACTTCATACCTTACTAGACATGGGCGCATATGAGGATAGGAGGAGGATATCATTTTGCCTTAGAATTTTTTATTCTCCTCAAGTCATCTTGCATGTGAGGGCACATTTTGCCTAGGCTAGAGGATGAAACTTAACACTTAGAGATTTTTTTATCAACTTTCTCAAAGCAGGCACATATCAAGGCATGAGCAGGACGAGACTCAACACTTAGAAAAAAATTCATTTCATGTCTGTGAAGAGGGCGCATTTTCAAAGTGGTGGAGGATGAAATTTCATACTTAGCCATTTTTCTTTTGTCTTCGCCAGCTTCTCCATGCCTTACTATAAATAGTAAGTCCTTTGATTTTCATACTTCAGAAGCTCAGATTGTCTTGAAATTTTGAATACTGGATCTTCATGACCTCATCAACCTGTTCACACTGCTACTCTGCGTTGGCCTGCTATTTTTAGCCCATTTCTAAAGGTGGTTTGCTATTTATAGTAACTGCTTGTTTCTGATACATCCACAACTCCATTTGATTTGAAATTCGAATGACGCGCTCCTCACCACGTGACATGTCTTTTGACATCGACACCTACTATTGACTTGCTATTTTTAACCTGTTTCTGAAATGCCTTACTATAAATAGTAAGTGCTTCGTTTGCCCTCAAATTTTACCAGTGGATAGCTTGAAAGATGTTGATCTTGGTGGTATACACCAGTTTTCAAATTTTTTGATTTTTTACCCCTCTTTTTGGGTCCCAAAGCTGGAAACCCTAATTTGTCTTGCATGCATATCAAATGATCTCTATTTGTTCTCGTTTCTGTTGCATTGTGATCAGTTCGTGATTCTAAAGTGTTGGGAGGTGGCTGCTAGGATGCATATGCTAAAAATAGTAAGTTCCTGAATGAGTGATCATCTTCGTTTGCATGTCATATCACTATGAAGCTCTCGAAAAACCCATAAGGAATATGCAGACATGCAAAGAAAACCCTGACATGCAAACCCTAAAAATAACCTCTAAAGGCTAAAATTTGAAAGTCGTTATCTTGCTTTGCATGTCACACCATCGCGAAGGTCTCTGAAAACCCAGAAGGAATCTCCAGACATGCATTGAAAAACTCTGCATCTAAGCCCCGAAATTGGCTCCGGAAGTTGAACTGCTAAAAATAGTAAGTTGTCCGTTTCAACTCAAATTCTGCCAGTGAGCAGCTTGATGTGTTCTAGATGTGGCGTGACTATCGAAATTTCAAGAATGTTGATGGAACCCCTGTAATTGCACACTTACTAAAAATAGTAGCCAAAATCTGATGAAATTTTAGTGGAAGCTTGCTGGAAGCATACTATCCTCAATGTTAATCTCTGTTTTCAATATATTCACCTTGTTCGACCTCAGACTGACCAGAAAGATGGAAACCCTAATTTTCAGACTTGGCCAAGTTTCACGTTTAAGCTCAATGGCGGGCACGTTGCCCGAAAGGCAAACCATAGAAAAGAGACAGACAGATAGAGAGACAAACCAAAGCCAAAAGACCTGAATGGAGCAAAAATTAGGGGTCCCCATTTTGAATGGGGTGATGTGTGAAAAGGTCACAATAGATACCTAAAATGCAACTTTGTTAGCTTGCACTTGAATCTACATAAGCACATTAGAGAAAATCATTACTTTGGTGTAAAGAAAAAATGAATATCAACAAAACATTATAAAAAATGAATATAATTTATCTCTCCAAATGTTGAAGAGAATCTCCACCTTGAGAGCATGTCAAATTTTGCTATACTTTAAAGGGAGACAATTATAGTCCTCCTAACAAAACCATATGCCACGGAAAAGAAGCAGGTCTAAAAGGCCTAAAGAAATCATGAATCTAATTCCAAGCTTCCTGAGCTCTAGTGTAGGACTAGAAAATATGCTTGAGAGAATGAATAATGAGGATTAGAAAATCTCAAATGCATTAACAAGAGCCAAGTGGAAGGCCTTGATAAAGAGTACACCAAGCAAAATGAATCAAATTAATCTCAAGAACAACCAACCATATAGCTTGAAATCTACAATGTGAAGTTCCAAAAGAAGATAAAAAGTTGCCAGCAATGGTTTAGTTAGCCAAAAATAGGAAGGTGAGGAGAAATCCAAAAATATCCATTGCAAAGCTTATAATTATGAAATGATATATCAAATTACAATTTCCAATCCTTCCACCAAGGTTTAAATGACCTAACCCTAATTTTGTGAATCATCTAAGGAAATATGGCATCAATAAAAACCTAAAAGGTCTTTTGATATTGGTTAGATAACCTAAATTTTATTTTAATCTATGCCCAAGAAAGGAAATTCTTGGTGACTCTATGAATGAGATATAAATGATTTTTAATCCCTCATTTGAAAAAATTTAAGGCATGAATCCATGACACTATTGTCAAAGGGCGATCTTGACAAGAGAGAATAGGAGACAACCAAATAGATTGTTGGTTGATTCAAAGGCCATTGTAGAAATCATTTATCTCCTAGAGAAGCCAAGGACTTCTAGATTCTTTTAATGACAAAAGTGCTTTGAATCTTTATTTTATCCCTCGTGGTGAAGAGAGTACCAATATTAAATCCTTTATATTTTAGCAATCTAGATGACACACCTGAACTATTTACAATGCCTAATGATATTTTTTTAGGCTTCATTTCTCTCAATAGCTCTAAGAATCTATTTAGCACATAAGACAATACCTTGTTGATGGATTGAAAGAAAACCCAAGTCACCAACATCATGAGGAAGGCAACAATATTCCCAAGCTCGATACTATGAAATCCTTGGTGCGTATCACTAGATGTCCAAAGAAAATCTTTAAGCATTTTTTAAATTTTAAAATAAGATATTTTTGAGGGCACCTAACAAGAAAAATAATAAAAATATGTGGTAGCCAACACTCTAGAACAAATTTGAAAATTTTCAATCAAAGAAAGAGGTTTGGTGATCTAATAATTAAGCCTTTTCTCAATCTTCACAATAATAGCTTTCTTAAGGGAAACAAGAGAAGCTTGAAAAAAGGGAATGCTAAGAAAACAAAATACATTTCCATACAAATTCATCTAACCAGTCTAGCTCAAGAAGAAAGGAATGCTTGTATCACTAGGTCATTTACCATTGGATACTTGAGCCAAAGGCTTAGAAAAAAGTATCAAGGCATTGAATAGATTGCTTAACATTATCTTTGTCTCCAACAATGGTGAGGAATGAATCATTAGAAAGATGACCATTAATGTACTGGTTGAGAGCATTAGGGAGGGAAATCCCCTTAACCGGGATTTAGAAGCTACATGAGCCAATAAATAGTCAAAGCCTTATGTTGCAAACACATAAAGAGATGGAGCAAGAGGGCATCCTTGATGGATGGATCAAAAAATTCCAAATGGATTGAACTAATGACCATTAATTATAATACATGTCAAGGATTAAGAAAACAACATCTATATAAGTTGAATAAAATGAGGACCAAACCTAAACACTTGAAGCATGGCAAGAATAAAAGGCCACTAAATGTGGTCATAAACCTTGAAAAAAATCATTTTGATAAAAATAATAGATTGTTGAGAACATCAAGTCCATTCCATCCCTTCCCAAACAACAATTATATTATCTAATATAAATCTATATTTAATTCAAAAGCAATGTGTTCAAGGCAAGCAAGTTGAGAAAAAAGAGGCCTAAGCTTAAGAGCCATGGCTTTGGCAATAATCTTATATGAGACATTCAACAAAGTGATAAGCCACAAGTTATACCTATTTCTTCAGGGTATTTGACATTACCTATATGAATTTGATATTCCTATTATTTATAAATTTTATAAAGATTTAGAATGAAAGGTCTCAATATAGACCTTGAGAATATCATCACCCACTATCTCCCAAAAGGATTTGTAAAATTCACAAGAAGATCCATCCAAACTATAAGATTTATCAATGGACATTGCAAAGACAACCTCCCACAAATCTTCTTTCATGAGAATATAATAAAAAATATATGTTGGGAGTTGGAAACTTGGAAAGGAACCACATTTAGGCACTACTACAAGGCAAAAACCCTAGATGGGGTGTATAATTAA
>VDFB02102536.1:29556-45764 GCA_007258455.2 Sequoia sempervirens | reverse complement strand
ATGTGTGGTGGTTTTTGGGAGTTATCTTGAATCTTCTTGAGACCTAATTCATCCTATTGGTTAGTATGGTTGACATCTTGACTTCTATTGGAAGTAACATGATTAAATGAATAGGAGAGGTAGGATGTCCTCATGTAGAATGGATAAATCATGATATCATCTTCTATACTTTTCTCCCAACACATTGAGACATCATTCCCCCTAAGTAAGTTGGTCATCTTGTTGTGGAAACCACATCACATTGAAGCTATAGTGATCTCAATCGTAGAAGGTGAACATGTTGTTTATGTATTTGCTATACCATCCATCACAAGTAGCTAGGATATACTTGAAGTTAGTCATGTGGTCTATTATATTAGCGTGTATATTGCTCTATTAGATGGTAGGGGCTATATGGGTGGTATAGTTAACCTTCTTATCTTACAAGAGGTAGTGGTACTTGGGTATGCCACATAATTGGGAGATACCCTCTTGAAGGATTCTAAGAACCAAGTGAGTGAAATTATTTGTTGTGATTTTTCTTGTAAGATGACATGATTGTATTATGTGTATTTTGAGTGTTTAAGTGATTTATTGGAATGTTTGAGTGAACTAGTATGATTTTTTTGTTATGTGTACTATTATTTGCTTAGTGTGTGTATGTGTTCTTATATTTCATATTGATTGTATGTTGTGTATTCTTGTTTTCTTAGTGTGTGTTCATGCATTTCATATTAATTGTATGTTGTGTGTATTCTTATACTTCACATTGATTGTAATTTGATTTTGTAAGAGATTTGGTAAGATTTTAGGAATGTGTGTAGTATGTCATACATGATATTTCATCTTGAGGTAGTTGGTTATTTAAGACAAATAGCATGAAGAATGAGTGTCCTTGTAGTATGGGATGTGAGTAGTGATCATTTGGAAGTGTTGCATTCCAATCATTAGTATATAGATGAATAGGTAGGCAACTGACATGTCATATAGATGAGTATGTTGGAAAAAAGTAGTTAACAAATCAAAGAAAATGATAAACTTGATTATAGATTTTTTTGTATTAAAGACATCTTTGGAAATACATAGATAACTGTATAGTAATTACATTGATAACATTCTACAATGGTAGATCATTTAGAGTAATATATAAAAACCAAAATTTAGTGTATATTTAATATTTATATACATTTGTTATTTAAACATACATTTCTTTTATATATACAAAATCTATATTCTAGTTATACTTATTATTCTATATAGTATAAATTAATAAATTAATCCATGGGGAGGAGTAGGAGGGGGAGAGACAGAGACAGAGACAGAGACAGAGACAGAGACAGAGAGATAGAGACAAAGAGATTTGGCCAATTAGATTCAAGTTTCATAGCTCTACCATAATTAGGTTATAAATTTTCATTTTGCACATGGAACTCAAATCAAAGCTCAACTCTACTGGATTAAGATTGGAGACAAGGTCTCAAAAGAGTTATTCTAGGTTTTGCGTTCTCGCTACACATTTCAAACCATTAAGAAAATCAAGGGAAACATCTCCTTAACGAGATTCCTAACATTCTACAAGCCTTTTTTCAACACTATGAACAAGTTTTGTTGCTTAATTATACACCCCATCTAGGGTTTTTTCCTTGTAGTAGTGCCTAAATGTGGTTCCTTTCCAAGTTTCCAACTCCCAACATATATTTTTTATTATATTCTCATGAAAGAAGATTTGTGGGAGGTTGTCTTTGCAATGTCCATTGATAAAGCTTATAGTTTGGATGGATCTTCTTGTGAATTTTACAAATCCTTTTGGGAGATAGTGGGTGATGATATTCTCAAGGTCTATATTGAGACCTTTCATTCTAAATCTTTATAAAATTTATAAATAATAGGAATATCAAATTCATATAGGCAATGTCAAATACCCTGAAGAAATAGGTATAACTTGTGGCTTATCACTTTGTTGAATGTCTCATATAAGATTATTGCCAAAGCCACAGCTCTTAAGCTTAGGCCTCTTTTTTCTCAACTTGCTTGCCTTGAACACATTGCTTTTGAATCAAATATAGATTTATATTAGATAATATAATTGTTGTTTGGGAAGGGATGGAATGGACTTGATGTTCTCAACAATCTATTATTTTTATCAAAATTATTTTTTTCAAGGCTTATGACCGCATTGAGTGGCCTTTTATTCTTGCCATGCTTCAAGTGTTTAGGTTTGGTCCTCATTTTATTCAACTTATATAGATGTTGTTTTCTTAATCCTTGACATGTATTATAATTAATGGTCATTAGTTCAATCCATTTGGAATTTTTTGATCCATCCATCAAGGATGCCCTCTTGCTCCATCTCTTTATGTGTTTGCAACATAAGGCTTTGACTATTTATTGGCTCATGTAGCTTCTAAATCCTGGTTAAGGGGATTTCCCTCCCTAATGCTCTCAACCAATACGTTAATGGTCATCTTTCTAATGATTCATTTCTCACCATTGTTGGAGACAAAGATAATGTTAAGCAATCTATTCAATGCCTTGATACTTTTTGCTAAGCCTTTGGCTCAAGTATCCAATGGTAAATGACCTAGTGATACAAGCATTCCTTTCTTCTTGAGCTAGACTGGTTAGATGAATTTGTATGGAAATGTATTTTGTTTTCTTAGCATTCCCTTTTTTCAAGCTTCTCTTGTTTCCCTTAAGAAAGCTATTATTGTGAAGATTGAGAAAAGGCTTAATTATTAGATCACCAAACCTCTTTCTTTGATTGAAAAATTTCAAATTTGTTCTAGAGTGTTGGCTACCACATATTTTTATTATTTTTCTTGTTAGGTGCCCTAAAAAATATCTTATTTTAAAATTTTAAAAATGCTTAAAGATTTTCTTTGGACATCTAGTGATACGCACCAAGGATTTCATAGTATCAAGCTTGGGAATATTGTTGCCTTCCTCATGATGTTGGTGACTTGGGTTTTCTTTCGATCCATCAACAAGGTATTGTCTTATGTGCTAAATAGATTCTTAGAGCTATTGAGAGAAATGAAGCCTAAAAAAATATCATTAGGCATTGTAAATAGTTCAGGTGTGTCATCTAGATTGCTAAAATATAAAGGACTTAATATTGGTACTCTCCTCACCATGAGGGAGAAAGTAAAGATTCAAAGCACTTTTGTCATTAAAAGAATCTAGAAGTCCTTGGCTTCTCTAGGAGATAAATGATTTCTACAATGGCCTTTCAACCAACCAACAATCTATTTGGTTGTCTCCTATTCTCTCTTGTCAAGATCGCCCTTTGACAATAGTGTCATGGATTCATGCCTTAAATTTTTTCAAATGAGGAATTAAAAATCATTTATATCTCATTCATAGAGTCACCAAGAATTTCCTTTCTTGGGCATAGATTAAAATAAAATTTAGGTTATCTAACCAATATCAAAAGACCTTTTAGGTTTTTATTGATGCCATATTTCCTTAGATGATTCACAAAATTAGGGTTAGGTCATTTAAACCTTGGTGGAAGGATTGGAAATTGTAATTTGATATATCATTTCATAATTATAAGCTTTGCAATGGATATTTGTGGATTTCTCCTCACCTTCCTATTTTTGGCTAACTAAACCATTGTTGGCAACTTTTTATCTTCTTTTGGAACTTCACATTGTAGATTTCAAGCTATATGGTTGGTTGTTCTTGAGATTAATTTGATTCATTTTGCTTGGTGTACTCTTTATCAAGGCCTTCCACTTGGCTCTTGTTAATGCATTTGAGATTTTCTAATCCTCATTATTCATTCTCTCAAGCATATTTTCTAGTCCTACACTAGAGCTCAGGAAGCTTGGAATTAGATTCATGATTTCTTTAGGCCTTTTAGACACGCTTCTTTTTCGTGGCATATAGTTTTGTTAGGAGGACTATAATTGTCTCCCTTTAAAGCATAGCCAAATTTGACATGCTCTCAAGGTGGAGATTCTCTTCAACATTTGGAGAGATAAATTATATTCATTTTTTATAATGTTTTGCTGATATTCATTTTTTCTTTACACCAAAGCAATGATTTTCTCTAATGTGCTTATGTAGATTCAGGTGCAAGCTAACAAAGTTGCATTTTAGGTATCTATTGTGACCTTTTCACACATCACCCCATTCAAAATGGGGACCCCTAATTTTTGCTCCATTCAGGTCTTTTGGCTTTGGTTTGTCTCTCTGTCTGTCTGTCTCTTTTCTATGGTTTGCCTTTCGAGCAACGTGCCCGCCATTGAGCTTAAACGTGAAACTTGGCCAAGTCTAAAAATTCAGGGTTTCCATCCTCCTTTATGGTCAGCTCTGAGGCTCCAATCACAGAATACATTGAAAACGTAGGATTAACATTGAGGATGCGATGCTTCCAGTCAGCTTCCACTAAATTTCTTTATCGATTTTGTAACTTACTATTTTAGTAAGTGCATCAGGGTGGGTTCCATCAAAGATTCTTTGAAATTCGAAGTAGTCATTTCACATCCAAAACACATCAAGTTACCAATTCCGTAATTTGAGTTGAAATGTAATAACTATTTTTAGCAGTTCAGCTTCCAGAGCCAATTTCGGGGCTTAGATGCAGAGTTTTTCAATGCATGTCTAGAGATTCCTTTTGGGTTTTCAGAGACCTTCGCAATGATGTGACATGCAAAGAAAGATAACGACTTTCAAATTTTAGCCTTCAGAGGCTATTTTTAGGGTTTGCATGTCAGGGTTTTCTTTGCATGTCTGCATATTCCTTATGGGTTTTTCAAGAGCTTCGCAGTGATGTGACATGTAAACGAAGATGATCACTCATTCAGGAACTTACTATTTTTAGCATATGCATCCTGGCAGCCGCCTCCCAACACTTTAGAATCACGAACTGATCACAATGCAACAAAAACGAGAACAAACAGAGATCATTTGATATGCATGCAAGACAAATTAGGGTTTCCAGCTTCGGGACCCAAAAAGAGGGGTAAAAAGTCATAATTTTTGAAAACTGGTGTATACCACCACGATCAACATCTTTCAAGCTATCCACTAGTAAAATTTGAAGGCAAACAGAGCACTTACTATTTATAGTAAGGTATTTCAGAAACAGGCTAAAAATAGCAAGTCAGTAGTAGGTGTCGATGTCAGAAGACATGTCACGTGGTGAGGAGCGCGTCATTCGAATTTCAAATCAAATGGAGTTGTGGAGGTATCAGAAATAAGCAGTTACTATAAATAGCAAACCACCTTTAGAAATGGGCTAAAAATAGCAGGCCAACTCAGAGTAGCAGTGTGAACAGGTTGATGAGGTCATGAAGATCCAGTATTCAAAATTTCAAGACAATCTGAGCTTCTGAAGTATGAAAATCAAAGGACTTACTATTTATAGTACAAGGCATGGAGAAGCTGGCGAAGACAAAAGAAAAATGGCTAAGTATGAAATTTCATCCTCCACCACTTTGCGTTCCCCGCCGCAAGAAGCAGAAACGGAAATTTTCAAGGTTGAGTCCCCGTCTTGCCTCATACCGCTGGAGGAAGTTGATAAAAAAATCTCTAAGTGTTAAGTTTCATCCTCTAGCCTAGGAAAAATGTGCCCTCACATGCAATATGACTTGAGGAGAATAAAAAATTCTAAGGCAAAATGATATCCTCCTCCTATCCTCATATGCGCCAATGTCTAGTAAGGTATGAAGTCAAAGCTTGACGTTGAAAATGTTTATCGTCCTCATGCCTTCATTTGTGCCCACTCTAGGAAGGTGTTCAAAAATTCTAAGGCATAGACTCATTCCTCTCTACCTTCCATATGTGCCCATCCTTCACACTATCTCATATACACCCATGTGCCAAGTAAGTCAAGAGTCAAAGGCATTCATCCTCTAGCAAGCCCAAATGCTCCCTCATAAGAGACATAAAGGAAATTTTCTAAGTTAAAAACTTTCATCCACCACACATGCTAGAATGCGCTCAAGAAGAAAGTCAAAAGAAAGTCAAAGATACTCGTCCTCCTCTACATGCCATATGCGCCCATCTTCTAGCAAGTTGAAATGTGCCCAAGGTTAGCAAGTCAAAGAGTCAACAAACTTCATCCTTCACCTATGGCAAAATGCGCCCAAGTTCATAAGAGGTCAAGATGGTCAAACACACGTTGGGAGTTTCATCCTCCATACATGCCAAAATGCGCCCAAATGAGGGCATATGGAGATGAAAGAGGGGAGCCCAAAGGTCACAAGGTGGCATTGAAGATGTTTCATCCTTCATGACATCAAATGTGTGTCATGTAAAGAGTAATTTTTGAGGGTAAGGTAGTGAACAAGGTAAAGGGAGAGATAAATGTTACCTAGGCGTTGAAAGTGGAAATGGAGAATAATGCTAGGCGTGGGAATTTAAGGAAGTATATCCTTCATGACAAGAGAAATGCGCCCAAAGGGGAGATAAAATATACTAAGGTGTTGGGAGAAAATATTTTCTTCATGACATATGCACTCCAAGCATTATAATTTTTCCAAGTGAATTGATAAAAATTTCCCACCACTGACAAATGATTGGAGTTGAATAAAAAAATTTCTAAGGCAAATGTGCCTATGCTAAGTGATTTTAAAATTTCTCTAAGGCACAAAAGATTTTCTTCCTTAGGAAAATATGCCTAGACATGAAGGATGATGAAATTTTCCTTAGGCATGAATAAATTATGAATTTTTCCGGTGAATGAAGTTAGAGGATGTTGGCATTGCGGGTTGATAAATTTTTTCAAGTCAAAGCAACAAAGCACTCACAGAGATGAAGAAACGGGTTAAATTTCATAAGGAGATATTTTTCTAAGGTTTAAAATTAAAAAAATTAAGTGAACCCGTTCGTCGTATACCCATGGATTCATTGCGTTTTGGAGAAAATTTTCTTCTGGGTACTGAAGATCTTCGATGAGAAATGGATTTCCAAGTCTTTTGCACTTCGCCAATGCTTTTCTGATGGAGAATTTAATCGGCACCTCAATTGTGAAATTTTTCTAAGGGAAATTTTAAAATTTTCTAAGAGAAATTGAATATAAAATGTGTTTTCAGGAAAATGCTTCGAACGATGAATTTGAAATGAATTTCCTAGATGATTTTAATTGAATTCTTTGCAAGATAGATTTTTTAGAGTCAGAGGTGATTTAAATTTAAAAGTTGAATTACAAAACTCCGGCTGGTGAATAGAGTGTGTTGAAGATGAATTTAAAAATAAACATTTCGAGAGTGAATTTAAAAATACGCCAGTCAAAGTTGAAATTTCTAGAAGATCAAGATTCCGAGCGTTGAAAATGCTAGAGGAGGGAAAATTCGAATTCTTGAAATGAAGTAGTGGAGATTTAATGTACTGGCTAAACTTAGCCTCCTTCTAGAATTCAATTTTGTTATAAGAGTTGAAGGTTATTCATTTCTCCTCACCAGTTGAATAAAATCGAATTTGCTTTGAGTCCAGTGTTGTAGTGAGTTGCTAAGGCTGAAGTTCAAAATTTGATGAAGGAAGTTGTTGAGGCTGAAGGTGTTGAAGAAATTCGACTTGGTGTTGAAGAAGACTGCTGAAGCTTGTAAAGATCACATTGTTGAAGCTGAATGTTATTGGGGAAGTACGACTTGAAGTAGATGAAATTGATGAAGTGTGAAGTTGTTGCAGCCAACTTGTAAAATCCAAATCTTTCTGAAGTTGCTAAGTGTGAAGTGTGAACTTGCCAAGCTACTTGAAGTTGCTGGAGTACGAATTAAAAAGAGTTCAATTGCTGAAGTAAAGTGGATGATTTTGTCAAGGTTTGAATTTGCTAAGTCGAAGTTGCTGAAGCTTTCTAAGTGTTGAAAGTTCAAAATCTGTCGAAGGAGAAGTGAGGTTTGCAAATGAGAAATAATATTGCAACTTCTTGAAGTCGACTGGTAGCCCTGCAAAATATTTTATTTATTTTTCTAAGTTAGTTTGTTGATGGATGTTTATTGTTTTGTAGATGGATGAAGTAAGAACAACTAGCAAGGACAACAATGGTGCATCCAGGCAGGTTGTGATCAAGAAATTAAGCAAGTCTTTCCTACCAGAGTCAAAATTCACCTCGAGGTTGGGCAAGTTGGCTGAAATGAATTTGGGTTCTTTCAACTTGGAGACCTTCATGAATCAAATTTTGGGAATGGGCAGTCACCAACCTTCGATCACCTCACACAACATTGTTCGAAGTGGCCTGTATGTAGCTGTTGGTTTCTCGCCGGCTATTCAGTGCTCGGAGTTGATGATGGAGTGTGCCAATTGCTATGATCCAGACCCAAAATCAGTTGTCTCACTGAATGGTCATGTGCTCGCCAACCTCACTCCTAATGCTATCAGTGAAGCTTTCAGAATCCTAGCGCATAAGAAGATGATTTACAAAACAAGAGAGCGTGCTAAGCGAATGTATGCTTCTACATTCGAGAGATGTACGAAGGAAATTAATACTTGCTGGATGAACAAGCCTAGACCCTCTTGTACGAAGCTGCTGAGGTAGATTATATAAGATGATTTGAAGTAGGAGTACTGTGACTTGATCTGGATGCTAAGTAGAGTCAGAGGCTTCCCTTAGTCTTTTATTTTTGAGCCATGGATGTTTTATTACATCAACCTTGTGTTGGATGGGAAAGAGCATATTGATTGGGCCGCAATGATTAGTGATAATTTACATGAGCAGATCCTGAGTTTGAGGAGAACGAAGACATTTTACATGGGCTCCTATCTTATTTATATGCTGGCTCGTATGACGAGATACAAAGGGATTTCATACAAGGAACCAGTGGGTTGTGGCTCCCATCAGTTCAAAATTCATGAGGCTTGTCCGTAGCTACACTTGACAAGCACTACCCATTACAAGCATGTCAATGACGCTTTCACCATGCACATCACAAGATCACTTGAACAACATACTCATCAAAGGATCTCGAGGGAAGCTCAGGAGTTGATTGAAAGGTATGGGTGCTGGTTTATACAGTTTCTAAAGTTTTCTTATATTAGGCTACAAGGTTTTTCTTCATACCCATATAGGCTGCCTAAGTACCCAACCAACATAATTTTAATGTTAGAGATATCTAGGCAACTAGTTGCCTATGATAAGATTTAGAAGAGAAAGAAGAAAGGTGGAGTTGACTTCCCACTTGTCATGGGAAATTTAGACGAAGTGTGTCCTACACTACAAGCGGCTAGAGAAGCTGAAAGTGAGCTTCAATTCTATCACTTTTCCTATCACATCAGCAGACAACATTATGATCCACACAATAACATCAGGTGGATACAGTCAGAAGAGTTCAAGCATAAAGAAAATGTTGAGGATTATTGGGCTGGTGCATTAGATGAAGTAAAAGTCAGGAAAATAATGTTCTCTAGGTTGCCATTAAGTATGATCAGGGAGTGTGAAGTCATTCCAGTGCCAGACCAGGTGAGCAAGGACATGAACATTCTCCACCCAGATTATGAGGCAATGAGAGATACTCCTCTACCACTTCCCGATTGGTCAGAGCCAGAGATAGCGGATTTGGAAACACTATGCATTCCAGTTTTGACATTTACTAGAGCATGGGTAGACAGGCATGTGAACAGGTTAAAGGGTAGGTCAATTCCTTGCACCTACAACTTGATGGGAGATCACAGGACACCCGCCACCAGCAAGAAGAAACAAATTACTCGGGGTCCTGAATCTCGAAGGAAGGAGCAAGTTCGGTAGGAGCCAATTCAACCGGAACCTCTGAGAGTTGAGTCACCCACGCCATTGGAGACACGTTCTCCAAGCATATAGGACGTTTCTTTGTTTGCTGATTAGAGGAATGTATTGAATTAGGTGCAGGAGGTACGGGAAGAGAATCAACACCACGAAGAGAATCAGTTGGTCAGAGCGTTAATGCACCTATCATAGATGATCAACAGGATGATGAGGTGACAACCACGGAAGCTCATTTTCAGCATGAGTTAGGGAGAACTTTGGAAGATGATGCAGTTTCATGAGACACTCAGCCACTAGAGGCCGATGAGCCTCGCCATAATGAAATTGAAGTAGAACAGGTTTGTGAAGTAGAGGCACGAGAGGAGCAACCATTTGATATACAATATGCAGTACTTTATTGGCTCAGAGATAGGATGAGAAGGAGCCCCAATGAGGAGATTGATCCAACAGTTGAGATGGAAGAGTTGTTGAACAAGGTCAACGCACCTCCACAAAAGAAGAGAGCCTGAAAATTTTCAAAGATATCTACTTATGATGATGGCTCTCGCACCCTCCATGTAGCAGTGCCACGGGTTGATTGTGATTGAGATGAAGCAGTGCCAAAAAACTATGTGATCACAACTATGAGTTAGGAGCCCCACATGTAAGATTGTAGAGGAGTGTGATAACTCCTATCAGGCACTCAAAGATAGATTGTTCAGAAGGAAGGAAAATATAAAAGTTGAAGAATGAGCATAAGGTCTTGGTGGATATTATGTGTAATAGTTTTCTTTGTCCTTGTGGCAAGAAATTAACAATAGAGCTTCCAAAATGAAGTTATCCGTGAGAATTAGCTAGTGACTTGTTGGAGTTTAGGAAGATGGCGAGGAAGCGATAAATGGGTTACAAGAGTTTTGCCAAGACACAAAGTTTATTGAAGACCGGTTAGTGCTTTCAGCGTATTTCCAATATTTTGGCATGAATGGAGGTGGATGATTAGGCCCTACGCAGCTGATGTGGTTTTATGACTATTCAATCGCACAGTAACGTTGTCTAAAGGCTACTCCGTTCTCTCTTGATCAAAGTATTCCGTGCGCTAATATTGCAAGAAAGATCGCACATTCAACTCCAAGGTTCTGAAATGCTTGGAATGCCCTCAGTAGGTTCATTGTGAAATGTTGTTTTTACGAGTTGACTCTACATAATTGTTCAAGATATTTGCAGTAAATAGTAAATAGATGCTTTGAAGGGGATTATTGTGCGAATGATTTAGCTTTGAAGTGTGAGTTTTCCTAAAACTAACCAAAAGTGTGCGGAATTAAAATGGATGCAAGGTTTAGAAGGTCTAAATTCTAAACTAAATGCAAGGGGTGTTAAGCTTAATTTCAATGAACTTCAACCAAACGTTGTCTAGCCTCCCGTTGGACAACTTCGACAAGGTTAGTGCAATCTTTAAAGGAGAAAAAGGATGTTCAAATCATGATTCAACGATGCAAGTACCATCACAACGATGCATAGCTACACATGAATCTTGACCCAAGTTAAGTATAAAAGCATTCCAGTTGACCACGCAGGACAAACTTACCATCAGTAAGATTGTTAGTGGTATGGACTAAAGAAGCTCACTTACATCAAACATAACCACCCATAATTAACTATTTGCATGAAAATTAAGTCCTACTTGAAGTCGAAGGAAGAAGAAACCTCACAAACTACTCATGACAAAAGTGGAGTTCACCATCAATGAAATTCTTTTATTATGATTAGCCTTCGTGACAATTTCTTACAAAAATTCTCAAAGGGAGAATTCCCCTTCTCCTTCAAATAATGCAATGAAACTATTCTAACTCTCAAAATGTCTACTCTCTAACTTGATCTAATATCCAATTGACTAACTAGCTAGTGTACAAATGAGGGGACTCCCCTTTATATAGTTGGCCAATCCAATGAATGGTCCAGATCAAAGTACAATGAACGGCTCAGATTGAGCCACAAAAACCCTAGACAAGATTTGCCCTAAAAACTGCCAGAAGGTGGAGTGGCGTCATTAATAGGCACAAAAATAGAAGATTCCTCCTTGACCACTATGGGCAATTAATGCCCACTATCCCTCCAAAAGATTCTCATCCAAGATTCTGTTTCCATTGTCCTTCTCTCTGACCGTGTAAGCTATGAACCGGGCCAACACTTCGTCAACTTCCTCCTCTGAAATTGCTGGAGTAAGATTGAGCTGATACTCCAGAATAGCTACCATTTGCTCATGCCGATCACATGACTTCCTCCAGCTCTCAATTGACTCCTGCGTGCTCTGAATGATGGCTGAGAACGTGGAAATGTTCTCGAAGTCAAGCTGAGAAAATCTCCACATCTCGGAGAAGAAAGGCTGCAATCTGGCCTTTAAACCATCTATCTCTACCTCCTCCGGAGTCAACCTCTTGGCAAATAATGCATCCAACGTGTTGAAGATGCTCTCCTGAATATTCTTCATTGCCCTCCGTATCTTTGAAGACTCTGCTGCTGCCATGTTGAAGAAGCCTTTGTCTATGAATGCAGCTGAATGCCACCCAAGAAAATCGTATCTGTCCCCAGCCTGGATCACCCCTTCATCGACCAAAGTCTGCGTGGGTATGTGCATCAAAGCAGCGAGGCGAGGGATAGTCTTGTCTTGGAATATGTGAGTGTCACCCCAAGCCTGCTCAACGTTCTCCAGGCGCGAGAGGATACCTGAAGCATTCTGAAAAGAGGAGACGAGGTCAGCTATGAATTTCTCTGCCTCAGCACGAACACCGCCTATCCATTTGTCTCCTTCCTGAATAGCCCTCTTCATTTCCTCAAGTCCACCAATTGACTCTCGTGGCAGCTCAGGTGGAACTTCCACTGCTAGTCTCTCTTGAGCACAAGGATGCGATAGATGCTGCACATACCCGACCAACGCCCTATGCTCTTTCTTCAATCTTTTATACTTTTCCTCCTTTCGTACCATCCTATCCTTTAGGGCCTGGAAGGAGTTTTCTGCTTCCTCAACAACTTGAGTCCCAGAAGGACGTCCTAACTCAATGGTGGTGACAGTGTAGTTTTTCGGCATTACATCACCCAAGTCACAGTCCTCCCTCGGAACAGCTACATGAAAAGTGCGTGAACCACCCTCCTTAGTTTCCATCCGGGAATACTTTCTGGCTCTCTTCCTCTTGGGCGACTTACTTGTTCTATTCAGAAGTTCTTCCATTTCCACTGCTAGGTCAGCGTCGTCCTCTTGATCTCTCCGTATTGCACGTGGGAGCCAATCACGCTGAGCATCATAAACAATGAGGGTTTGCTCTTCAATTGCCTCCACTTCACGAACTCCCTCCTCAGCGACATTTGGCTGAGGCTCATCCGTCTCCATACGCTGACTGTCCTCCCCATGAGCTCTATCCTCAGGTTCTATAATATCTTCCTCTTCGAAAGCCGCCCCAAGTGCACGATCAAAGCGGATATCTGTTTCTATTTCCTCTCCTTCATCTGGCTGATCAATGCCCTCGGGAGCATTGGCGCTCTGACTGTCCACTTCTGTCGGCAACGGTTGGTTGACCTCTCCAACCTCTGGCTCCTCATTCGCTCTACTTCTCTGATTCGCAAACATTGAGACCCCGTGTATGCTGGAGGACTGAGCCAACAACTGAGTGGGTGACGTCTCCTCTGATCTCTCGGGTTCAGGCTGAGTTGGCTCTTCCTGCCGCTACGGCTCTGAAGCTTGGGTGATTTGCTTCCTCTTCTTTGCTGACACCGGTGGCCTCCGATTGCCCATAAGATTGTACGAGAGAGCGATAGATCTTCTTTTCAATCTGTGGACATGTCCGTCCACCCAACTCCTCGTAAAGGTCATGACAGGCATAGACAAGGTGTCTAAGTCTGCAATTTCCGGCTCGGCCCAATCCGGAGGTGGAATTGGCGTATTCTTTATTGTCTCATAATCTGGGTGCGTGAGTCTGGCATCTTCTTCAACTTGATCCGGCACTGGGACCACCTCGCATTCTCTGATCAGCTTTAGGGGCAATTTTGGAGCGTTCTTCTAATTTAGCCTTCATCACGAGGAATACGTTGCCCAAAATCTTTAAGTGGGTCGATGCATGCTCTTCACCTGTCTGATTGCCAACCTTTCCTTCCGGATCAAAGTCTTGCCGGCTGGTATGGGCCGTGGTGATAGAATTCGCGATTCCTCTTCTGCCTCCTTAGGCTACCTTTACACAGCGAAGGGCCTCCTCAAGTGAATTTCCCAAGATGAGGGAGAAAGTGGCAATCCTCCTTTCTTCTTCCTTCTTGCAAATCTTGTCATAGGCCCACAAGTTTCCTAGACACCTCAAAAAGCGATCATCACAATGGGTAGGGTACCTCAGCGGTCGGTAGGCATCACGAATGGTGACACAGCAGCCTGGATAATAAGTGAACTTGGGAAGTGGATAAACCAAAATCCATACTCCTCGATGAATTCTTGTGCCTCACGAGGATATCCTGCTGCTGCAATCTCCTGAAGAGACTGGCAGCGGTGTACATGGTGAAGGCGTCATTCACCCTCTTGAAATGAGGAGTGTTCGTGAGATGCAATTGCCTACAAGATTCATGAATCTTGAACTGATTGAAGCCACATCCAATCAGTTCCTGATATGCCAGCCCCTTGTACTTCGTCATCCGCGCCAACATGTAGATAACATACGAGCTCATATAGAACGTCCTTGTTCTCCTCAGATTTTTGAACTGCTCGTTGATGTTATCACTTATCATCTGAGCCCAATTCACTTCCACCTTTCCTTCGAGCACCACGCTGATATAGAAAAACATCCATGGCTTGAACACATACGCTTGTGGGCTGCTGTTGACTTGACTGAGCATCATGATAATGTCGTAGTATTCTTGATTTAGCTCCTCAGAGATGATCTGCTTTGGCAGCTTCGCGTCAGGCGGCTTTGGCTTCCTCATCCAAGTGGTATTGATTCTCTTCATACATTTGTCGAAAGATGTAGCGTACATCTTGTCGGCCTTCTCCTTTGATTTATATAACATCTTATCTATGGTCAAGATCCCAAAAGCTTCACCAATTGCATCCGGCGTGAAATTAGCTAGCAGCTTGCCTTCTGGAGAAACAATTGTTCGGCTGTCCGAGTCGTAATGGTTCGCACACTCCATGATGAGCTCTGGACATTGAACTGCCGGCGGGAAACCAGCTGCAGCGTACAACCCACTTGTCACCATGCTATGTGAGGTAGCCGTCGGAGGATTGCCACCTTGTCCATATATCCTCCTTCTGAAAGTCTCGAGATTGAAAGATCCGAGGTTGGTGTCCGTCAAGTTTCCAAGCTTCGAGACAAACTTTGATTTAGGAATAAAAGACTTCTTCAAACTATTGATGATTGCCTGCCTGGAAGCATTCTCTTTGCCAGCTTTAGTATTTCCAGCCTTAGCTCTAGTCTTGCTTGTTCCGACAACGTCAGCTCTTCGACTCTCAGCCATCTGCAAAACGAAAAAGCAACATTACAATTCAAACTTTTAAAATAAAAACCTTGTGAGATGGCTGACAAATGGAGTTGGCTGCGAAAAGAAAATAAAATTAATAACTCCACCAGTAAAACTCCAACTTCAAACCTCGATAAATTTAAACTTCAAAAATTAAAACTCCGAACTTCAACAATTTGCAGCCACAATGATTTCAACTCTTCGGAAGAGATCAACTTCAACAATGTCAACTTCAGAAAATACTTCAAGTTTTAGCAACTTCGAAAAAATTTAAACTTCACCTCTTCTCAGCAATTTGGGGAAATAATCCTCTTCAGCAATTCCAATCTCTACTTCAGATTTTATTCTTTCAAAACTCAGCAACTTCGGAAGATTTTAAATCTCAGCAACTTCCAGCAACTCAAGCAATTTCGACCTCCAGCACTCAGAGAAACAATCAGACAATTTCAGCCTTCAGCAACTCAACTTCCAGCAACTTCAGAAATTCACAGCTCAACGAAAACTTTCAGCTCTTCAGCACAAATCTTAGCTTCGAATCTTGTGAAATGAAAATAAAAATCTTCGAAGTCTTATAATTGACAGCTGGCGCTTGAATTAGCAAATGCCATTAATTCTCTTTGCCATAACTTAGAAATTTTCCGATTTTGAAAGAGAATATTCCCAGTCATCATTCAGTCGTCATAGCAATTTGCTAATCTGGGAGATTCTTTCCTCAATTTAAATTTAAACTTTCCCTCCCGACTGCCAGTTACCTTCAGCTAATTGAAGTAATTTCGAGAAACTTTAAATTTCACTTCAGTTTTAAAAAATATCACCACTTTTAAAATGGCAATTTAAAATTTAAAATTTAATTGTATTGCCGTTTAATTTTATTTGAGAAATTACTTCACTTCGCTAGCGTCCGCGAAAAATCAACGTCAGCACTTTAAAATGGCTAGGCACAATTTATCTTCCGTCCGTAATAATTCCGAAATGAATTCTCCGCGATTAAAAATCTTCCGAATTTTAAAACTTCAAGTGTCCAAACGAAGGGGGAATTTTTTAATTTAACCTTGGAAAATAATTAAACTTT
>VDFB02102536.1:0-29456 GCA_007258455.2 Sequoia sempervirens | reverse complement strand
TACAAGTGGTATCAGAGCCTTCTTCTGGTTTTTGGTTCTGGGTATTTCTCCTGTGAATATTTCTTAGCTTGATAGGCTGGAAGAAATCTGGAGAAATGGACTGATGTATTGATCCTTTGGTGAGTGGAAGCCTTGTGGTATTATGAGACAGCATGGTCCAAGAGATGGAAAGAGGGGAGTTGATCATGTTGTGATCACACGTGTCTCACAGCTAGTAGAATTATAACCTTGGAGTATGAGGGTGAATTTTTCCTACTATGTGGTTGTGTAGCAGTAAAGCTTTCATATTGGTGTTTGTGTGATAGGTTCCTAGGTGATATGGAGAAGCCTAGATTGTTTCTCAGTCATGGAAAAGAGTGCTTATGCTAGGTGGTGGCTCCTGGTGTTGGAAGGCACTGTTTCCTGTTAACCTCAAATGCTTAAAGGCTATGGAGTTAATCATCAGATGATTTGCAAGCTTCTGAAATAGCCTTTCTTTCTTTCTCGGATGCATGTACATGGTGGTGGTTTAAAGTTGGCCTGAAAGGGGCCTGGATTCTCTTGAACTATTGTTTTCTTTCTAAGGATGATTTTTACTTGCATGGATCTGTGGTTTTGCAGGTTTTACATGGTTAAGCAAAACTTGTGATCATGTGGAGTTGTTGTTAAGCTATTGTCTAGACACTGGCCTTTTGGGGTGTGGCTGGATGAGATAGTTGCAGGTCTGCATGCATGCTTGGTGCATGGTTTTGAGGAGGTGTGATTCTTTCTCTACATGGGAGTGTTGGTAAGTGTTTTTTCACTTAGCATTCTTGTGGTAATGCTTGTGGGTTCCTTGATTATGGCGCTCATTGTGGACATGATTGGAAAATCAGATTTGGCATGATCTGGTGTTTGAGTCATGTTGCCCACGTGGTTATTCTCTTTTAAATCTCAGTGTTGCAGTTTTCAATGTGATAATGATTTTGCATGTTCGATGGTTGTGATCTACGAGTTATGCGGTTGATGGATTAGCTACCCATTGGCTGCAGTGAGATAACTTGGATGTGGACTGTCTTTATCCACGAGGTTGATTCATTGATGGTGCAGATTTGTTAGCTGGTCTTGTCTGTGGTCACTTGTGCATTGGTATGATTGCTTTGAGATGAGAGGATGGATATTGTTGAGTACCTGAATAGTCAGTTATGGGAACCTGAAGCAGCTGGTCATGATGCTTGGAGAGCTCGGGTGTCACATTTTAGTGGGAGCTCTAGCAGTGGCTGTGGATTCATCACATGGTGGTGAATGGTCTTCTTTAGTGTTGCAGAAGGGTTCTTACGCTTTTTCTTTTGCATGGACATTATTTGAAGATGTGCAACATCTTCGGGAACCATGGAGGACTGGGAGTCTTCGCTAAGGTGTTGGTGGTGCTTTACTGCGTGATGTTGTTCTGAGTCTATTTGCTTATGTCATGGTATACTCTTGCTTGTGCACTGAAGTTTTGGCATTGTGCATTGTACTTGAGACAATGGTGGAGTCACTTGAAGCATGGTATCTCCTATGGGGATGTGTAGATCATGGTGTCATGATAAGTTCCTGATTCAGATGATTGGAGCTTTGACAGTGATCTGGTAATTCTTTGTGTATTGAGTGCCTTAATTACTTGCTTGATACTTCATGATAGTGCAGTAATGCAGTTGAAGTTTAGCATGAGATGATCGGTTGCTAGTACTCATGGATACATGAAGAATAAGGTGAGGTTGTACTTCTCTTATGAGAGATGTGTTGCTGCTTGTTACTCTTGTTAAAGTTTTTTAGCAGAAAGTCCGAAAAGCCTACACCTTGGTTGAACGTGAGTTCAATAAGACATCTATGAGGAGATTGCTCTTGGATTAGTCATGATGACTTGTTTATCTTGAAGGAGTATTTTCGTTCCCACTCTTGGTCTACTCGGCAGTTTATCTGAGAGGTATTTGGCTCATTATATCTTTCAGATGTATTTTATGTTCACTTTCATGATATGGATCTTGAATTAGTTTAACTTTAGGTTCTGAAGGATTCATAGTGGAAGTTGTACAATTTGTTTTATCTCCTTGAGCTTTTGTGTTATGTCATTTACTGATGAGAATTGGTAGGAGATGATGTATGGGCTGATTTCCTGAAATGGGAAATGTTTTAGCTTGATCTTCTTTGAGAAGCTTACATCCATATTGATTACATAGTATTAGAAGTTGGTTTGATCTTGGTGATTGAACGGATGGATGTTGTTAAGGCTTTCTTTTGGGATGTGAAGAAGATCATTCTTGACACAGCTGGCTGTTAGAAGTGTATGTAGGAGGATGTTCTACAGGAAGATGATGGGCAGAGTTTCTCTCTGTGGTCGTGAAGGTTTGTGGTGAGAGAAATGTTTCTTGTGGCAGGTTGTTGCAAGTTGTGCATATCATTGTGGATTTTTCTTTGGTACTATAGGGTTACATTTTCTATGTGCTGGTATTGGTAGGCTTGCAATTCCTTCTGATCTTTCAGATCTGAATTTCTCAGGCAGTGGGAGTTCCTGTATGTGTCTTGTCTTTTTCGACTGGCTGACACTGGAACTTGTATTTGTTGTTAATGGATTGGCAAAAGTTTACTAATGGTGATACCTGTGAGGTATGTGAGATTGGATAGTATAGCACGAGCTGTGGGTGCTATTTTCAGTCACGTGGGTTTATCAGTTGGATGGAAGCGGTCAGTCTGATTGTTGTTCTAACTGGTGTTGTTTATCTTGTTTCTGGAGAATGACTTCACTATTGTGTTATGTTTGAAGCTTGAAGTTGATATTGCTTTTGTATAGCGTTTGAGCACAGTGAAGTGGTAGCAGTATCTTGTTGGAGATATCACTAGGATCTTTTGCTTGTGTTCGTTGGAATGGTGCTTATACACCTTGGCTTTGTATCCTTCTTCCATAGGTGGCATGTTGGAAGATGACAGGATTGTTGCCTAAATGGTGAACATCTTGGATGTTGGAGTAGAATTCTTGATGGAGCATGAGAGCATGTTGAGATCTATGTGGTTTCCTGGAAGGCTGGGATCGGTTGTTTTGTTGGACAGTGAGTTGCAGTTGGATACCTGGTCTTTGTTGCAGAGTGTCTAATGGACTGTTATCTGTTGAATCATGCTGATTGGGTGTCTTGAGTATTGCAGGGTTTGAACTGATGGAGCTAGTGTGGTCTTAGTTCCTGGTTGCATTGGAGGTGCCTGTGTGATCTTCGTCAAGTGGGAGATTGTTGGAATTGTTGCCTCAATCTCACAGGCTGGAACCTCTGGAAAGCAAAGTCGATGTGACATTTCTTTGGCCTAGCCGACTGGCAGTTTGGGAACCTTGTGAAATATTCTGGTCGCTATGACCTTGCAGAAGTCTTGCCGAACGCGTTCTCTGTGGAGTCTATCGCTATGACATAAAGCGGTCGTTGTAACCTCTCACCGCGTGGAGGTCTCTAGCCGACAGGCCATTCAATCGGGCGTCGGGGAGACTCATAGCGACAGGGGGCTTCGGAGTGACTTCAACACTTGGGAAGAAGTCCCAGCGACATTGGAAGGTCTTGCCGACAAGGATACGCATTGAAGTCATCGGGGTAACCTATGGCGGCTCGGTAAGAAGTCTTACCAAAAGTAACATGTCTCGGCGACAGTGTTGGAGCTTTCGGGGAAACCCTTGGGTGATCGGTAAGAAGTCTTACCGAAAGTAATATGTCTCACCAACTCGGAGTAACTTAAGTATCTCGATGTGAAGTCTCAGTGATGAAGGATTGTCTTGGCAACAATGAAACACTCTTGAAGACATCGGGGAGACCCTTGGCCGAAAGGCTTGTTTCAATATGATGTCTCATCAAGTATCGGAAGTCTCACCGACAGCTTTTGGGGTCATCGGTTCGGTGTGACTCTTGGCAAACAGTTGTTTCGGGATAACATGGAAGCCTCGGTAAGAAGTCTTGCCAAAGGTTGATTCTCTCGCCGATAGTAGAACACATCGATGTGACTTAAAGGCTTCGGTATGAAGTCTTGGCGAAAGCGGTAAGTCTGGCCGACAAGATTGACTCGGGGTGACTTGGAACTTGCGAGGTGATGTCTTGGCAAAGGGTATTTGTCTTGCCAATAGGAATGCGATGGACGTCAGAAGTTTCGGTATGACCTTTTCCTAAGTTTGGCTGACAGTGACATCGGTATAACATAAAGGGCTCAATATGATCTCTCAGCGAATGACTAAAGTCTTGGCGACTAAGGAACACTTCGGAATGACTTATGAGCTCGGTGTAATGTCTCATCGAATAGTGATTGTCTTGCCGATGAGAATGTTGTTTTCGGAATGACTTGTGGATATCGGTAGAACCTATTGCCGATGGAGACGACTCTTGGCGACAACGTGTAATCGGGACTTGTGGCATCGGGGAGACACTTCTAGTGTCTCACCGACATGCGACACAAGTTGATCGCTGTTGACCGAGTGAAGATTGTCCAACGTGGTGCGATGTGGACAAATCAGAGAAAGCAGAATGTGAACCGTTGTTGAGCTGGATGATTCGACAGTTGTGATCCGACAGTTGGAAAAAAACCGTTTCATAGAGCCGAAGCTGAAGAGAAGGAAAAACAGAGCGAACAGATGCAAAGGTAGTGTGGCTAGCTAGAAGGCCGAAGCCATGAGGCCGTAATAGGTGAAGCAGAAGAGCTGACGAGATGTGAAGGCCGAGAGGCTGGTTGTATGGCCGGGGGGCCTTGAGGCCGGAACAGAGGAGAAGAGAGAGCTTCCGATCGTGAATCTGGTTTGACCTCTCTTATGTCGATCTGCATTGTATATGTGATGGTATCGTAACAGTGCGAAGATCATTTAGTTTGAGAGGGTGATCAGAAACTATACAGGGAAATTTGTTGTTACCAGTTGTATCCAGAATGAACAAGATGTAATCTTTGAAAGGCTAAGAGCCTGAAACTGTATTGTAACTTCTTGTTGCTGAATAATACAATGGCTCGATCTTTGGAGTGTGGGGCTTTTTATCCGAAAGGATTTTCCCCACGTAAATCTTTGTGTTCTGGTTTTCAGTTTCATCTTTTATGCCTGTTGGTTCATGTAGTAGAATCTGTTAAAGCTTGCTATTGAATTTACATGTGTTTCTCTCAGATGGATCAATGTAGGAAATGAACTGTGTCTGTTCCGCATTAGGACATAGTTGTCCGTGTCTTTGAGGTAACCTAATCGAATTAAAGTTACCGAAGGCACTACTGTTTGGAGTGTTCTTTAGCTGTGCTCCACTAGATTTCCTTACAGTTCCTACATTTTTTGTGGCTATTTCTTCTATTCATGCTACTCAACTACCTACAAGAAGAGGGTGTAATTACTAGTTGAAAGCCTATCACTAATGGCTCTAGTCTTGCCAATTTATGGGGCAAGCCAAACAACCATGACCCCTCTCCACCCCCTATTGGTGTAGCTCTTACCTCTTAAGCGACTTCATCTTGTTGTTTAGGCTTGGTCCCATTTAGATTTTGAGGGTGTGCCTTCTACCACCCACCCTTTTTTGTAAATAGTGTAATTTTTATTTTTTTTCATATATAATATAGTCATTATTCATAAAAAAAAAGAACTATAGGCATCAGTATTTTCTATGCCTTTGCAACAAATGACCTCTATCCTATAGGATTGGATCCCATGGGGTTTTTGTAATGGTAAATTGTAGCATGATCCTTGAAATTTTATTGATCATTTAATGAAATAATTGTTTCAATCATGCTTGGATATCCTTTTTAGTTGTTTTCAACATACTTACGTGGAGATGAAATAAATTTAATCATTCTTTATTTACTTAAATAAAGGAAAATAAGGAATAACAATTCTAAATCAATTCTTTTCTATTTTGACATCTATATAATCACAAAAAAAAATCTTACAGGAATTATATTTGATTGTACAATGCAAAGATTGTTATTAACTTATTCATAAAGGAAATTTCTACATTTCATTTGTTCAACAGAATCAAAACTAGTCCCAAAACTAATTTACATCACTACTTTCGTACAAAATATTTATAACATGCTAATCTCAATAAACCAGAATAAAAGAAATCCATTTATACAAGTAATTTCCTTCCCATATCTTTTGATAAACTTGGTCGTTTCACTACAGTGCATTCCATAGTTCACTCCTTAATAAACAAGCTAAGAAAAGGTACAACATCCAAACTGAAAAACTCAACTTGGTCAACAGCAAAAAAAAACACCATAGTATTCCATCCATCTAGCTATGAAGAGGAAATTCACTTATGGCCCAACTGTATGTCGTCCTTGGATGACTAACCCCAGCCAACCCCGAAGCTTAAGAATTCCACAAATCCACATCATTTCACAGAACACCGCTTCAAGGGATACTCAAGGGTTTGGGAAAGATATACTATTGGATGAACACTAAAACACTTGTCTCAGGCCATTTGAGAGTTCTTTTCTTCCCTTGCAACAATATGCAAGACAACAACAAAACCAATTATCTAAAAAGGAACATAAGGGGGGAGGCCAGGATTTATACAGTCTTTAAAACAAAACACTACTTTACACAACCATCTCAAGCGTTGAACTCTTGCAGATCTCACCCCTCCAGCATCTTCCTAAGGACCAGCCAGCAGCTCTCCCAAGAGCCCCAAGTCACGTTGATTATCTAGTTCATGGGATTATCCAGCAGCCTCCAAGGTCCCAAATCCTAAATACATCCTCGACCCCCAAAGTAGGACCCAGACAACAACCCACAAAATTTTGTGGCTCACAACATAGGGTAGAGAATTTCAAAGGTCATTGCAATCATAAAAGAAATTTATGGGTTCACTGTAGGTTGGATGTAGGGCTATAAAAACAATATAACACCCTTCACAAGACTTCAAATTTAATTCCATTCCAGTTCAAGTCTCAGCTAACCAAAGAAAATTGTGGATTAAGACTAGCTGTAAGGACACCACAAGAAGATAAGGAGAACAACCTAATTTAAAGACAAGAGGGAGAGAGAGTATTAGAAAATCAAAACAAACAACACTCAGTTGGAGAGAAAAATTTAGCAAGGTAAACAGTATCATGCATGGCTTGGAAGCCTACCTAATTCTCCTCCACTTGAATTTTCGCTCCTCCTCTAGCTCGCTCCTTTCCCAAGCAGCATATAGGTGTGGAAGCCTACCTAATTCTCCTCCACTTGAATTTCGCTCCCCCTCTAGCTCCCTCCTTTCCAAGCAGCATATAGGTGTGCAAAAAGATAGATTTCAGACATATATAGGAAGGACCTCCCTCTCAGCTAGTGGAACTTCCCTTCCCTGCGATGCCCCTTTAGGTGGTTAATAGTGTCTTAAGCCTTAATTAACAGTTAAAAAAAAGTTTCCTAACTATATACTTGTCAAATAGTGGCCTAAAGGTGAAATTCAAGTTTGAAGGGATAAATTGCTTTTATCCCTCACATAGCATCCTAGGACATGGTTTCAAGGGGTACATATAAGTGAGCCCCTAAGCTTCCTAGCCATTAGCTTCCTAGTTGTCTAGCTAGGATACCTAGAAAATGATAGAACCACTTTGTGGTTAAAAAGAGAAGGTGATGTGATCATGTGTGGTTAAAGGATCCCTTCCTCCCCTCTTCATCCGTTTGCTGCACCTGTAATCTACACAATCATTGCACCTATTAGTACATCCAAGCATGGTAGCATATGTGTAAATTCCTAACTACCAAAATAATCTATTTAAGCATGATAGTATAAAATAAGTTGAACACGTCATCAATAGAAAATTAAGTACTTATTTTACGTAAGGAAACGTCAACTCTATGCATTATCCAATATTGGTAATTATCAAATACCATAAATGATGTCAAGTCATCCATGTATAGAATTGGAAGGGAGATAACCACGAATAGACTGCTGAGATTGGTGGAGAAATAAGTGTGCCAAAGTCATACAACTGGAATGATACTGCTACATCTATAAATCTCAAAATCCATGTGTAAGATACAAGAAATAACCAAAATGTACAATGATTACAGAGTACTTGAATCTGCCAGTCAATATGTGACAAAATGAGGATAAGCAAGGTGAAATGGGGCATCACATATCCCTTCTTAAGATCATTTTTCATGGCTTCTATTTACTCTCTCATGGTGAACATGGATTGCAAGGAGAATTGCATGGCCACCTTTGACCAACCTAAGAATGGAGACTATTCTCTGGCAGAGTTTGAGGATGATTTTTTATTTGACATATGCGGATGTTTGAGATGTCTTTTATGTCAGGAAAAGACCTGCAGCTTGCTTGATCCACGTAGAGAGGCCTCTGCTCCTAGATGCAAAGTTAAATCTACCCAGGGGCCTTGGAGTATCCTCAGGTTTTGGCTTGGCAAGGCCCGATGATTACAATTATGCAGAGATGGAAGAAAAAGGCCTCGTCCAATGAGGTGGCGTTTGCAAGAATGGGTTAATGTGTGGGCGGAAAGCTTGTAGATGTGAAGGGCATGGTTAACAGGAGATTTTACGATTTTTTTTAATAAAGATGTGAATTATTTATCTGTGGCACTGCCTGCTGAAGGAGGATTGAGTTAGCCCAACTCTTTGGCAGATATAATGTCCGCCAAAAATAAAGTGATGAGTCTTTCTTCCTTACTACTGAATTTAGAATACACAGCAACTTATTTAAGTTTCCTTGGTCAAATGTTCCTTGATTGAACCAAATTGAGATATATAAAACTCAAAATGCTGGATCTGAGACATAAAATCCTTCAGAAGTATGTAATTTACCATTTGGCGTTAATATTAGAATTTGATTCATTCTTTTTAGCAACAAGATCGCAAAGAATATCTGATTTATGGTGCAATCTTATGCCCTTTTTATTTCTTGCCTTTACCTTTCAAAGATTTTGTTCCCCAGTAGTGGTTACTTTCTTTGTTTGGATGTAATGATGATGTATTTTGCCGATAAATAAAAAGAGTGACACTGGAAAATCATGCATGTTTTAGCATAATACATTTATTGAAATCAAAGTGTTTTCTCGTATATGTGCATGTTATATTAAAAAATGCTGATCAATTTATCATACTATTTTGAGCTTCATCTGCATTATCAAGGTTATCATATTTTGTCTTGTGTTTCTTGCAGACTGCCCAGTGGATTTTGAGCACCAGAATTACACTATTTTAACAAGCCAGTGTAAAGGTCCAGATTACTTACCAAAACTTTGCTGCCCCGCTTTCAAGAAATTTGCATGCAAATTTGCTACATACATAAATGACCTATCAACTGATTGTGCTGATACAATGTTCAGCTATATAAATTTATACGGAAAGTATCCACCGGATCTCTTTTCCAGAATGTGCCGTGAGGGCAAAGAGGGCTTAAAATGCAATGCAGATGCACCTAATGAAAATCCCTCTGCTTAAAGTTCAAATGCATAAAATTATTAAAATAAGTGCCAGAAGTCTTACCTAGTTGCCCGCTGGATTGAATAATCAGTTTGTTGGAGTTCTGGTATTAAAAGCATGAATGTTTAAGCAAGCTCCGCGATTTTCTCTATCAATATTTTTCTTCTCGAGTTTATAATTTCTCATTTCAATAAATATTTTCTTGTATTTGGCATGCCCTTTCTTTAATGAGGCAATGGAAAAAGTCTAGATTGGAGGTCAATGTGTCTCGAGTGTTTTTAATGCTAATTTATTTTTTTAGATGTGTCATTTGGTGTGACAATAAGAGTATATTGAAGCTTTGCAAAGATCCCATACAGTGGCAGTAGACCAAATGCATCGAGATCCACCTGCACTTCATTCATGAATTGATACATGATGGAGTCATTGACTTGCAGTATTGTGCCACTTCTGAATAGATTGTCGACATCTTCACAAAGACATTCACTGAGCATAAGTTTCACGTTTTGCAAGACCTTCTTGGGGTGAAGAACACTACAACACAGTAACTGCCATGCACAGTTAGTGCATATTTTTTGAGCGGGGGTTTTGTTCCCACAAGGTTTTCCCTCTTTCCTCTTTCCTCTCTTTAGGATTTTGTCTCCTTAGTTAGACTTAAGGGGGGGTGTTAGCGCAATCAACTATTTGTTATGCACTATTTGTTACGCATGTTGTTTCCAAATCCTTGTTACGCATGTTGTTTCCACTCTTTGTTATGCAATTAACAACTTGCAATTGTTGTTTCTAACTATTCTTATGCAATTAAGAACTGTTGTTGTTAACTATTGCAATGACCAGTCAACTTGGAATGACATATGTTGTTGCTTGCTTTAGTATAAGCTAACTAATGGAATCTCTCTGTTGTTTCCTCTTTTACCCCTATTTTTCCTCCTTGGATTATTCCCCTATGGTGGCCTTTATTATTGTAAATCTATGCATTTGGTTGTTGATGAAGTGGGAATACAGTTGCAAAACTCAATTCCTTACACTCTGTAGTATAATGGGGTAGCTAAGAGGAAGAACCAATCTTTGAAAGAGATGGCCAGTTGTATGTTGCATGCAAGGTCCCTTCCCTCCAAATTGTGGGTTGAAGCAATCAATTGTGCTTCATACATACAAAACATATCTCACAAATCTGTCATAGGAAAAACACCTTTAGAAGCATGGAGTGGCATGCAACCAGAAGTCACACATTTTCGCATTTTAGGATCACGTGCATGGGCATGTATTACTGTAGACAAGAGGAAGGCTTTGGAGCCTCAAAGCAGAGAATGCATCTTTGTGGGATATCCAGATGGCATAAAGGGATACAGACTACTATACATTTCAACAAAAACACTTTTCATTGAGAGAAGTGTCAACTTTGAAGAAATTTCCGTGCATGCATCTTAAGTCAAACATGCCACCAGCTCGGTGTTTCCTCCTCTTACAAATTTCAGAGATGATACATGCAATCATTCAAATCTAATTTCAAATATTTATGAATCTGATTCAAAGGAAGATGAGCATGCATGTGTCGATTCTCATCCAAATCCTAATTGGGCTTCCAACGATGATTCAATATCCCCTATGAGAAATCAAAGAACAAGGAGCTTAAGCGAGATATATGATGCCCCTCTTGCACTCTCAGCTATCGAACCCATCATGCCATTGCATAACTATGTGGCTCTAGCATCTAACCCTCAGACTTATGCAGAAGTTGTCATGGAGGAGGAGTACAACTTGCTCATAGCAAACCAAACTTGGGACCTAGTTTTGCTTCCTTTCAATTGCAAGCTTGTCAGATGCAAGGTTAGTAGCCAAAGGCTTTCAACAAGTCCATGCCATTGATTATGATGAGACTTTTGCTTCAGTGGCAAAAATGGACTCCATTTGAATGGCTCTTGCCATTGTAGCAGCAAGAAGATGGGAGGTTCACCACATGGATGTGAAGAACACATTTCTTCACGTTGATCTCAAGGAAGAAATCTACATGGAGCAACAACAAGGGTATGTACAAAATTCGTCTTTAGTATGTAGACTCAAGAAGTCACTCTATGGCCTCAAGCATGCACCTAGAGCTTGGTATGCTAAAATGGA
This sequence comes from Sequoia sempervirens, assembly GCA_007258455.2. Classification (NCBI taxonomy): domain Eukaryota; kingdom Viridiplantae; phylum Streptophyta; class Pinopsida; order Cupressales; family Cupressaceae; genus Sequoia; species Sequoia sempervirens. The sequence goes on along the minus strand of VDFB02102536.1, from coordinate 17,974 downwards.
CTCTTATCTACTGTCTCAGAATTTCATGTGATGCAAATTTGATCCTAATGTTTATATGATGAGAACAATTGATTCTATGTTGATCATAGTGCTCTATGTAGATGATCTACTAATAATAGGTAGTTTAGCCACAACCATTGTTGTAATTAAATCTGCTTTGCATGATAAATTTTCCATGACAGACATGGGTCTCCTACACTTTTACCTTGGACTTGAAATCAGCCAGAGTGAATCAGGAATCAAAGTTGCTCAGTCCAAGTATGCGAGAGATCTTCTAGTTCGGTTTCGCATGACTGACTACAAGCCAACAACCACTTATTTTGATATGTTAGACAATGTTCTTGAAAATTTCATGCATGTTCCTCCTATTCCAAATTATAATCCTTCTTCCAATTCTCCTTCTGCCTCACCCTCTCTTAATTTTCTTTCTAAAAATCTAATCAATATAATTTGTGTTTCCAACTCTACTCAAGATCCCATGAAACCAAAAATTATTGTTCATCTTTATAAAGAAAAACTAAAAGTCAATAAACCCATAATAATAATTCAAGGTGTTCTTGATACACCTCAACCTCTTGGTTATTACATTGAAATTGCTAAAGCTATTACTTCTAATGTGCTTGTGGTTACTCATTTTCATAGGGTGGCCTACACGTATAATACTCGCATAAACAAACTACTTATATTCTTATTTATCTTCCTAAATATTCTCATATTCTACCATCAACTCCTCATCCTACTCAAAGGACTATCAAAGATATGATCTTATTGAGTATCTCAACACTACTCCTACTAAGATCTCTCTTTGGGATCTTGTTCTAACTTCTTATGCTTATCATGGCATGCTCTACGAGGCTTGGTAGAGGATCCCTCTATCATCTTCTTCTAGGTTGAATAATGTAGCTACCTTGATTGATTGCATTATATCAGATACAACTATATATTCTTTTCCAACAATATAAACTTCCTCCTCTAGAGGTTTAAAATTAGCATGAGCCTCTTTTGATTATTATTTTCATTAATAATATTGGTATCAAGTGTACTCTCATTGATCTTGGTTTCAGTTTCAATGTTTGCGGTGTAGACATATTGAACTAGATCAATGTTTATAAGTCATATTTTTCTCCTACAACTTTGTCTATCCATGGTTTTGATAACATTGATAGGAAAGCTCTTTGCATAGTTATATTGTCTATTGATCCGGGGACCATTTCCTTTCCCACTATGGTATATGTGATGCTAGGAGCCTTATCATACAACCTTCTTATTAGTAGACCATGGATTCATGGCATGGGCATTGTTCCATCTACTTTGCAATATATGATAGATCATCCACAATAATAAAGCATATAAAATCAAATTTTATTCAAATTCCTTCTAATACTATTAAAAGGTGGATCTTGGTCATCAATATTGTTCATCTTCAACACTTCATAATGCATGCCTTCTTCATCTCCAAAGCTAGTTACACCACCATCAACTCATGTTAACTATGATATTAATAGCTTGCTTTCTTCATCTACTTCTAGTGCATGTCAAAGTGATGATTGGGGTTCTTTGACTTTACACCCTCCTTTGTTAGTGAGTATAAAGTAAACTTATCTCACTTTGACATTCCAAAAACCACATTTACAACTTCTCAATCTAAAACAATTAATACTTCTAACATTTCTTCTAATGATTCTTGCAACTATACATCTCATATTAACTATGTCATTAATAGTGATAATCCACCCTTCACAAAGTTGCAATCCTGTCATGGTCGTGATTTCAATATCCTTTCTAAAACTAGGTATAACAATGGTTGTGGTCATAAGGAGAAAGTTCTTGGATACGATCCTCACTCTTTCAAAGATAATCACATTGATTGTATGCACATAAATATGCTTTCAATTTCTCTCAATTTGTCTTTCCTTACACGTTGAACTTGTTACTGATAGTGCAATTTATCTATACCTCCTCTAGATAAATTTTCCATTGATGAGGTTCTAGTTGACTTTCTTGGGGTGTACACTAATTTTCCTTCCTATCATCATGATTGTAGTTTTCCTTATTGTCTAAATATTTAAGCATACTTTGGGGAATCCAACATGATGCCTAATGATTTTGCTTCACTTCCAAATGCCTCTCAAAACTTTCCACATATTATTGATCCTCAAGACCATAGTACACTCATCCTAGGTGAGACTATCGATGTCCCCATGGATTTGAATAATGTTGAGAAGTTATTCAAATTGGATAATGTTTCTCTCCTGAAGAACACCCTTCCCATTCCAAACTTCTACATAAATTTTATGATATCTTTCACTTGGTCATATGAGGATATATCTAATATTGACCTTAAATTAGTGGTTCATAATATAGTGTTATATCTTGATGGTAAGCCAATAAATAAAAAACCATCAACCATATTTTTATCAATCAAGGTCTAAAGACCTTTTATACCAATGTGACCTAAATATTGGTGCCACAACATACATGCATTTTAGAAGTGCTAATTACATTGGCAAAATTATAAAATGTGGAGAAATCAAGGTTAAGCAAAGTCCTAAATGAGCCTCTTGCTACCACTATATTTTATCTAGCCAACTTGCAACCAAACATATCAAATATCACATCATAATCATTCAACTTTGATACAAAAAGAGTATTTTTACAAGTCTTTGAATATGAAAAACACCATAGAGATTTTTCACCTTCTTACCATTGAAACACAATTGTACCTTTACCAATAATTTAATGTCTATCATTTTCATTAAAAAACCTCTCCTTTATCATAAATTTAGTACAATGAAAACCACTTCTTGGAAGGAGTCATATGGTAGGAGCAACATGAATCAATTAGCCAAGAGTTTTTACTAGTAAAATTAGCATAAATAAATAATGCATCATTACTATTGTCATCAAAGGATTTCTCTATGGAAGAACCATCAAAGATCTTATTTCTACATTCTTTCTTTGCATGCCCTCTCTTTCTCAAGACTTCCAACACTTCACTTTTCTCTTCTCAAGGGTTTTCAACCATCCATTTATCTTTGATTTAGATTTCTTCTATTTTCCTTTAGACCCACCTTTATCCTTAGGCCTTCCACCAACATGCAATGCATACTTAGAACCTTTATTGTTGAACTTTCTCCTCATCTCTTATTAAGTAGTGTAACAATAAGGGAGTCCAACTTTACCTTAGCAACACTATCGTTGATAGAAAAATATAGGTTCTCCCAAGATTTGGGAAAATAACAAAGCAACATTATACATTAATCTTGCTCATCAATATTGAACCTATTTGACACTAAAAAATAAAAACATTTAAATATTCAACAAAATCACCTTCCTTCATTTTTAAATAACATAAACATCTTTTGAGATATAAAGTATTAGTTAGGATTTTAGCTTTATGAATATCAACCATCCTCTTCAACAATACAAATGTGGTAATCTCTACATTCAAGAGGACGAAACATACAACATATAATTGAATGGTTCATCATGCCTTCTTGTTTAAATTTTTCCAATTTTTATTAGGCATTGCATCAAGATTTCCTTCATTTTCAACAACTTTCCACCGATGTCTTTCTTCCAAGAGATCCTCCATTTTTACTTTCATGACACCTACCCAAAGGCATTAAACTTTTCTATCTCTAAATAAGAGGTAGAGGCCATGGTTTTAACCACTCACAAATATGCAAAAACCACTAAGTCACAAGCTTTTATTGAAACCAAGAAATTCATAACTCGTCTAAGAAATACATCCCCTTGTAAGTAGAACCAAAGCTTTGATACCAAATGTTAAAAAATAAAGTAAAACTATTACAACAAAAACTTAGAAACTTAACATATAAATCTAAAATATTGATTAATATATGATGTAATTAACCATTAGATTAATGTGAGGAAGCTCACATTAAATAAATTAAAAATTAAAAAATATGATAAACACATAGCACCAAAATTTATATGGAGACACCCTCTCAAGAAAAAAATCCACCAAAAAAGAGAGCAAATGTTTGTATTGATCTAATGAGCATGTGCTGCATTAACACATCCAAATTCCCTCTTCAATCCAATATGCCTTCACTTGCAAAAAAACCATAAAATCACTATCAAGGCATCTAATTTGTAGAGAACGAAAGAGGGAAAACCAATAATGGTTTCCCAAAACCAAAACTAGTAGAACCCATGGTATGGTAAAAATCCAATGCCCCCACGAACAATCAATCAATGCTCTATAAGTATCAACCACAATTAACATCTTTCAACCATGTGAAGAGTGGACATGCATTCCCTAGTATGGTATTTCAAAATGGAGTGGCTAGCTAGTGTGGACCCCACCTATCATAACAAGATTATCCATTCTCTCTCACCTAGGACCTAGGATTAGGAAAGTGACACAAATGAAATCAAATTATTTTATATTTTCCACCATTACAATTAACCTCCCTTGTTATTACCACAACTAATATTCCAACCCATAAGGAGAATTAATAAAATAATATCTCTCAACCACCTACATGGATATCCAACTCCCTACTAAGAAATAAGGTAAACTACTATAGTTAAAACTTATATACTCACTATGCAAACATAAAAAAAATGATTACTATATAATGTGATGTAATGTCATTAGATTAAGGTGAGGAAGATTTAATTAGTAAATTAGAAATAAAAGAACACTTGATAAGCACATAACACTAAAACTTAAGTGAATAAACCCTTTGAAGAAAAATTCCATCACCTAAGAGAGTACAAGTTTATATTTGTTCAATGGCAATGTGTTTCAAATATACATCCGACTTCTCCCTTCAATTTGACAACATTCCTATAGAATAACCTTACTTAACCTATAAAATACCCATGAAACAACTACCCAAGGCATCCAATTTTTAGAGTCTCAAAGAGGGAAACTAATAATGGTTTCTCAAAATCAAAACTACCAAAACCCATGATATGACAAATATTTAATGCCCCCATTGACCGGTCAATAAATTATCCATAAATAAAATCCATTTAATCAACATCTCTAATCCATACAAATAGTGGGAATGCATTCCCAAGTACGACACTCCAAAATGAAGTGGCTAATTAGTGTAGACCCCACCTATCATAGCAAGATGTTCTAGTCTCTCTCTTAGCAGCTAGGATTGAGAGAGTGGTATAAATGATATCAAACTATTTTGTAATAGCCACCACCATAAGTAACCTCTCTTCTTAGTTCCATTAAAATTAATATTCCAAGTTACAAGGAGAATTAATAAAATATTAATCTCTCAACCAGCTACATAGACATCCAAGTACATGCTCCTAAGATGTTGGAGATCTTACGTTAATACATAGGATTTGTAAGGTTAATATAACCTTAATCCTAATATTCTCACACTTGGTATTATATATTATAATGATGTAAAGATAAAACATAAAATGAATATATTATAGGATACAAGGCCTAATGCCTCCTATACCAAGATAAATTATTTGTGCTTATTAGTTTTGTAAGTGAATTTGCAACATTAACTAAAGTGTCAACTTTTTGAATGTGGATTTATCATTCTCCACCATATCCCAAACTAAGTGATACTAAGAATCAATATATTTTATACAAGCATGGTATATGGGATTCTTGGCTAAATAGGTAGTGCTTTGATTGACACATTTTATTTGAACTACCCTATAATCAAAACCAACTACTAAACATAGTCTCTATAACCAAGCTACCACTTTATAGGCATGTGTAGCATCCATATAATCTAATTCTATAATGTAAAAAGTAACATTTGGGATGCCTTTGACTCATCCAACTAATAGCATTACTAAATATTAAAATCATATATATCCACAATTAGATTGCCCACAATCCAAGTCACCTATCCAATTTGGATCTAAAAATTATTATATGTCCAATATTTTCCCCACATAATTAGAACCATAATAACATAATCAATAATTATAAGTTCCTTTCAAATATCTAAACACCCTCTTTGCACAAGTCTAATTATCTCTACCATGTTTAGACAAAACCTACTAAGAACTCCCACTACTTGGACAATTTATAGTCTAATACAAATCATCGATACACCTAGCTACCAATAGTACAAGAATAGGGTACATTAAATAAATATTTTAAAAATAATCATCTAAATTAGGACATGTATCTAATGAAATCTTAGTACTTATAGGTAGAGAAATGCTCACTAGTTAACAACCACACATAACACACTACCACAAAATAGTTTCAACATACTTTAACTAAGTCAAAGTCTTTAAGGAAATTGGCCCATGCTAATTTCTATTTCAAAATTAGTTTTTTTTGCTCCTATATTCTTCATCCTCAAATGCACCAAAATTTTGAGTTTTAAGCTACCTAATTGTTGCCTTGCAATTACCAATAAAATAAAATTCCATCAACATACAAGATAACGATGGAATTTGATCATCAATATATTTAATGTAAACATAATGATCATATTTACTTCTAACAAAACCCAACTTCAATATGGTTGAATTGTTGGATGTTATTGAGGGTTTTATGTTTGGGGTTTCTAAAGTGAGGATATATTACTTGCCACAACTTTAAAACTTGGTGATGTTGGTGGAAGGACACAGTATGTGAATATGGTTTGTAGTTTTTATATTTATTATATTTTTTTTCTAGAGGGTTGATTTATATGACATTGGATTTGGGATTTATGTGGAACTACAATGATCACCATGTTTTTGGTTATTTACAATTTTTGTACTTCATTCTTTTTTAGCAACAACATGTGGGATCTTTAATATTTATCTTTTGTGATGTGGATAACTAGGGAGAGACAAGGAGATAAAAGGTGAGAGAGTGAGTAGAGAATTGTTAGAGGAAGTATGCTATAGTTTATAAGATTTTAGTTATAGTTTGTAAAATATTTTGTGTTCTTGAATATTGATTTTATGACATAAGCCACAACCTTTACATGATTGTTGATTAGTGGAATTGTGTGCTTCTTTGGTTGGCACCAAAATATGAATTCTTCATAGAGTGGGATCCATGGGAGACATATGTATCCTTGGTGGATGAGTTTTATTGGACCATAATATTGAGATTCTTAAGGTTTATTATACATTAGTGTGTTTATTACCTTAGAAGGTGGTAACATTGAGTATACTAGTGCTTATAAAGGGACATGAATTATATAACTTGGGTTGGATATGTCATGACTAAAATCTCTATAAGTGGTTGGGATTAGTTGTATGTAAGTGACTAGTTATGGTTGTTGAATTGGCTAGACTAGAGTATGTAGTGCATACTTTATTCTATTTTATAATAGGTTAGACTTTTGGGTTTGTATTTTGGAAATGGGTTGAGGCAAGACATAATAGTGTGTATGTGTGATTTAATGTGTCATAATGTGTTGGAGTTCTTCTCTTTCATTCTTGGACATGATAAAATTGTGATCAAAATGGTGGTCACTTGGAAGATGTACATTCTTCTTTGAAGCTTGTGAGCACAAAGGAGTTGATTGGTACAACATGGTTATATCCTTGGCATTCAGTTCACATATTGTTTGGAGCTTACTTTTTCTCTTTCAAGTTATACAACAAGTGGGAGAATGTTGGGATTAGGTGTGTCGTACACCTTGCAAATCCTAATGTTTAGATTATGTATTTCTTTGTATTTTTTAATTATTTTGGCCTCATTTGGGAAATGAGGTGTTTCACTTTGTGTGTGACATTTTATGCCATGTGTTGGCTATCTTATAAAGTGTGTTAGAAGTTGAGGAACATCTAATGTCAATGTGAAATTGTAAGATGTTGACATTACTTATGAAAAACTCTATGACATGTGTAAGACCATGATTATAGGGATTTATAAAGTGGACTAGGAATCTTGACCCACTTATCATGCATGCTATGACACATCATAAAGCATCTTTCCAAAACGGGTAAATTATGACAAATAATCCAAATGGGGTCTCATGATAATTCTTACCATGGCATCTTGGCACCTTGTTTGGGCTCATGATAATGCATTTTGGTGGTTTTTTGGGCCTCATTGAGTCTATATATTGATAAATTCAAATGGAGACATTGAAGATTTTTTATTTGTATGATTAAACTATTAGATTTCCTCCAAAGGAGTAGGATGTTGATCTCCATGTTAAGGTTTTGAACCTACAAGTGTATTTCTAATATGTTTGTCAATGAATAATACATTGGTTTAGTGCTTTGAGGGTGGGGATTTTTTACCCAAAAAGGTTTTCCCCACATATATCACCATCTCTTCTTTTATGTCCTTATTTTATTCTCTCATTCTTGTTTCTAAAGTGTTAATTTTCATTTTGTTAGGTTACTAAAATTTGCATAGATATTTGAGATCTACATTAATCTCTTCTAAAGGTTAATGTAGGAAATTAATTTGTGTCCTAATTTTAATTTATGGGCATATTTTGTCACTTGTATTGAGATTTTATTTAGTAAATATTATAGTACTAGAGGTACATATATGATATTTTTTTAATATCGAGGATTGGTTGTGTAAACACCTTGGTGATGATGCAAGTTGGAATGTATAAGGATATTACATTGGAATCATTTGGCATGAAACCATGTATTATCTCCTTACAAAATGTAAGAGTAGCATATGAGAAATAATAGTAATGTAGGACATGCATATCTCTAGTGCTATCATAAATTATCCATACCAAAGTATAAGGCCATAGCTAAGGCACTATTATAAAATTTAGGTGTGTGATAGCAACTATATAAATGAAATTCTTCATGGTATCACTATTGAACACAAAACCACTAGTCTCCCTTACACAATAATTTACAAATGGACTAGGTTCTCTACTTCTAATTTTAGCACTTGAATGTTGTGGTTATTGTGTGAAGACATGTAACTTCGATATTTAGGTTCACCTTTGATTTGTGGGAACCCTTTATGTATTTCTATGTGTAAACAAGTTCTTCTATAGATGACACCTTGTATTTGAGTGACTACTATATTTGTGCTTATCTCACCATTTTACTTATATTATATAGCTTAGCCCTATCTAAGAAAGGTGCTTTATTTGGTGCATGGGATTTTTCCTATTTTATCTTCAGTCTTGATTACTCATTGATGGTCATGTAATAATAGGATTCTCCCATCATTTTAGCCTTGAATGACTTCAATTTGGATTGAATAAATGGCCATAGGTTGTTACAATACTCAAGGAATCTATGGTACTCCAAATCAAATGTGCTCAAATTTATATGAAGGTTATGAAAGGAATTTATGTAGGTACATATTGATTGGTGATGTCCTTAGCATAATTATTGCCACTAAGTATAGTGGTTATCATAGGTATATCTTCAAGATAATATTCATCCTTAAAGAATTCTGAGAAAATTTCCAAGGTAGGATTTGATCTTCCACCTACATGGTCTTTCTCCCTAAGTTCATGGGCATACCACTGCTTCTTGATGAGAAAATATTTTTAAAAATACAATCTTGATCATTTCTTTATTAGAAAATTTATTCATAAATAAATATGACCTAATTGAATTAATAATTTATCTACAACATCTATATTTATTTTCCTCTCAAAAAAAGTCCAACTATCTAAATTCACCTATAATTCGGGGGAATTGACCATCAAAAGCTTTAATCAATTATTGCATCAATGTAACCACCCATTCAAGGACTTTTTATGAATTGATTGAACAATTTTTTTTATTAGATCAAAGAGCCTTTACAATATCATCTTTTATCATCACATGGACTACATCTTAGTCTTTTTCCATTCAAACATGTTTGAAATTATTTGGAAGGTAATCTCATGGATCTAGTCATTTGACATTAAGGCTTAGATGTTCTAATCTCATTCAATAAGATATATATGATGAAATGTTTATGATACTAATGATCAAGATCCCAAGTGGGTTGTTATACAATAGACATGTTGTAATTGTGTGGAAGCAATATGAGAAACTAATAATTAGATAGAGAAGAATATGAGAATTAGAATAAATTATTATATTGATCCCCTATCTTATTTTTCTCCCTTGTATGTTATATCATAGAGATACATTTATAATCTACATGATTGTGAAGATAAAGGACCTTATAAATGTTTATCTCATTGGCCTCCCATGTACAACATATCTTTCAATAGTTAGGATTTTGGTTGTGTATTGCACTAGAAAACTTGACACATCATGAGAGACTTCAGGTACATGAGTTTGTTGTGATATGCTTAGAGATGTCACATAATTTATTGGGTTGTTTTAAGTTGCATTCCTTGTGTGTGCTAATGCATGGGAATGTAAGTTTGGTGCATAACACAAACATAGTTGTTGGCAACACTATGCAACATGATCCTTAGATGAAATATGATGCGAATGGTTGCACATAACCTGCGTGATGAATTTGAAATCATGCAACATAGTTTCTAGTGTTGCAAGAATGATTCATGGTGAAAGGAGTTGTGTGTATGATTGTGCATTAAAATACCCACACAACTTGCTAGTGTGTGTGCTTGCATGATACTATGTATCAATATTCCACTAGTTTTTAGATAAGGAGATTGTATAATCAAAGAGGGGTGATACAACTAAGGAGATGGATCTCTACTTGCAATCTCTATCTCTCAATAAGAAGGATTGGATTGAGGTGAAGAAGAAGAAGGATCACTTACAGATAATGATTCCCTCTTAGATGAGATTCATATCTATAAAGGATACTAGGAGGTTGTCACTTGCATCTTAAGGTGTAAGAGTATATTAGGTATTCTTAGTTAATTTCAGTGTGATAGTATTTTAGTTTTTTTAAATTTAAGTGAACCCACAAGCTATTTGTATTTGGTATTGAATACCTTTTTTTTGTGGGTTGTATGTCTCCAGTTTTTCAAGTTACTATTAAAAAAATGCTTAGGAATTTATTACTTTATTTATTGACCCTACTATTGGGTAGACTCGCAATAGTGTGTCCCATTAGTGGGATAGTAGAGATTTGCATGGTTAGGGAGATTATTTTAGCAAACACCTTCATTCGAAGGTTTTTCTTTGGACGAAGGTATCTTCATTCAAAGATGATTGCATGTAATCACCTTCAAATGAAGGTAAGCCTTTGTTTGAAGGTCCCTTAGATTTTTAATATTTGAAAAAAAAATTGTCATGAAAGAGACCTTCTAATGAAGGTCCTTGGATACCTCCAAAAGAAGGCACTTTCATTCAAAGGTTCTTTCCACCTTGGTCCTTAGATTTTTCTCAAAATTATCTATTTCAAACTTTGAATTGGACCAACAAATATAATTTAACATGGTAGGATAATTTAGAGGGTTATAGTTGTCATGGTAAACTTTCCAAAAAGTATATATTTGAATATATTTAATTTAATTATTAAATTTTTTAGTGAACATAAATTTCTTATCAAACATAAAGATTTCTATTCCAAATGTGAAAAATTAGAAAAATGATATTAAAATAAATAAATTTGCACACTACCTATTGATGTCTTTGTTTCAAAAAACTAATTTGGATATATATAAGAAATATTATGCATCATAGAATAAAAAAAGTTTAAATTATAATTAATTTCACATCAAAAATTAATAATAAATCAAATATGCAATAAAAATTTATGAAAAATGTGCACTAAATTGTTCTTCAATCTATGTTTAAAAATTTATAATTTTATCCTTTTTGTATAAAAAGTTATGCATTATGAAATAAATGTCACTTTTAGAAAAATAATTTAGAATCTAATATGGAGTTTTTAAAAACTAGTAATATAAGGTTAAAATTTGGTTTAAAATGTTGATTTCAATACCCAAAATGTGGGAGACACTATTGTGGATAACATAGTATAGAACGTAAAATATTGAATGTTTGTATAGATAGATCCATCTATTGATGATTGAAGATGGAAACCAAATAATTTTGACAATAGATTGTCAATCTTTGCTTGCTTGTATATTCTATGTACTTCCACAAATAATCAACTTGATTAGAATAAAAAAATAAAAAGGATGGAACATCCCAAATACCAAATTGTATATAATATTTCTTATTGTCAAATTTTTAAAATTTACTAAATAAACCTCAATAATAATAATACTAATCACCAAGATACATAAACAAGATATAATTATAATTGCATTTAGAAGAAAAAATATTCCAAAATGAAAATGTACTATATATAGGGTCGGTGGGCCTAGCTCGATTGACTAAAGCATCCTGTTGTAGGCAAAGGGTCACAAGGTCTGGTCTCCCCACCGTCCTCGTGGTACCAGAGGACATAAAAAAAAATTAAAATAAAATGTACTATATAAATCCTGTTGTAATTATTATAAAATAAAATATAATTAATATTTTTACACCGAAGGCTTCTTTTGTCCATGGACGGTGAGGATTTTTAAATAGAGTATGTAAGACGGTTAAACAAATCTTAGTCGTTCATCATTTTTTGCTTTTTTTTGTTGTTTTTGGCCGTTTATTACTGCTTTCCCACTATTATTGGTTTCTGCTCCTCCAAACTCTTCCTCACTAGTATTGACCTTTCACTTCTCCAATTTGGTGAGTTGTAGCCTGAAAATAAGGTTTCGACAAGGGTTTTAGAGTATGTTTATTAAAATAAAAATCACGACCAAGATTCTAATAATGAGCACATTTAGGTTTTAACATTACGACATCCTTTACCCTACGTAGTTAAGTATATATTGGTATAATTAATATATAATGTATATTTTATAAAATAAAAAATAAATTTAAATAATATACTTATACTATTTATTATTATTAAATATTGTATTTTTAAACAAAACTGTTAAAAATTTATATAATTAATAATTAATAATTATTGTATTTTAATATAATATAAAATATAATTAATATATTTTATATAATACAAATTAAATTATATATAATATAATTATATTTATTATTATATATAATAGTATATAGGTTATATTATTATTATATATTATATTGTATAATAAAAATGATTAAATATAAATATGAAATTATTATAATTAATAATTAATATATTTTTATATAGATCAAATTAAATTAATATATAATTTTTTTTGGAGAGATTAGGAAAAAGAAAGAGAGATAGAGGGGGAGACAATTTTATATAGAGAGAGGTATATATACTAACACTTGCACCTAAAGGAGGTTCAAGGATTATGTCGATAGAAAACTATATGTATGTTAATATGTTAGAGTATGTGTTTATGCATGGATGCACTACATGTGGCTAGATTAAACAATTAATAATAAGTGCTAAATAGTAGAATGAAATAAATTTAGACAAATCTACATTTTTTCTTTACAAAAATTAAGTATTATCTGATTATGAAATATTTGCATACAAATTTAAAACATAAACCAATGCAAATGAAAAAAGAAAATTGCCATCAAATTAACAAAAAATATTGCAAATGGAAATAGAATGTTCCCATCAAGTTGTCAAGTCAATATTTATCAGGCTGCCTCTTGGTGTTTGCATCAATCACACATCTAATCCAAAGGCATAAACAGTTGAAAGGAAATGTATAGAGAAGTTTATAGCTAGACACAATAAATGACTTGAGGTAACTTGTATTTGATAGCATATTATGCTAGGTAAACCCTAGAGTGGATAATGAGGTTAGCAAATACAAATTGTAATGTTGGTATAATGGATATGTCGTCATCAATAGGGTGTGACATCATGTAAACCATATTGATAATCTTTACTTGTTCAATCACTTGATTGTTGCTCTACATTCAAATGAAACCCTAGGTTGAGAATAACCCATTCAATTGGGATGTTTACTTGATTATTGATTAACACACATTGGTAGAGATTAACCTATATAGTCTAATTGATCATTTGATTATTGTTTATATCTTTGAATGATGTCATTTAATGTTGAAGTTTATACTTTTGATTGAAGTCATTTATTGATGAGAATCATACTTTTGATGAGATTCGTTTATTGTTGAGTTATACTCTTGTTTGGAGACATTTATTGTTGAGATTATACTTTTTGAAATAGATTCATTTGATGTTGTGACATTGTGAATACCGTATGGATGATTAGGTTATTCCTAGGGTTGGGATAATCCATGGGAAAGGGGATAACTTATGTATTTTGAGATATTAGGTAGTTAAGTCATTTTGATTATGAGATATTATGAGGGTTAACCCTGAGATTTATCTGATCCATGGGAAAGGGGGTAACCTAGATATAGAGTATGAATGGTCATTAATCCAAATCAAGCTAGGAAGGTGGGTAAACATGTGACGTCTACTCTAAGTTAAGGGTAATGTAAACTTTGGCCAAAGTAGGGTAACTAGCCACCATTTACACTATCAGTTTCACTATGATTTGGGATTATGTACTAGGCATGAGATGTTCATACATGTAAGTTGTAACCACTATATGTCAGTCTAGAAACATATAGGGCACAACACCAAGCTCAAAATAGGCTATTCTTATGAGGCTATCAAACCAATCTCTTCATCGAAGGATAGGGCCATCTTACTAGTTAGGTAGATGTGTGGGGGATTGCAGTAAGTTCATGGTTGGCAGAAAAATGCTTGAGTGATGCTTCTCCTCATTAGTTGGTGGCCAAGATTTGGGATGTACATGCTATTAGGCACAACTAGAATGTATGCACTAGCGACAGGGACATCTAGAATGTATGCACCAATGTGGGGACATGAAGGATGTATGCCTAGGTAGGGACATCCAGACCATTTGTATCACTATTTTGCTAAGCTCTTAGAAGCTATGTATTCATGTATCCATCTCTATGGAAATTGTAAATATGAAATGTCATATGGAAATTATATTATCTTTATTTGAATTAATGAAAATAATTCTTTTGTATGCAATGGAAAAGTTTGAAATGTGTTTGAAATGTGCATATATTATTCAAAGGAGAAGAATTTTTTTATTTCTCTTAAAGGTTAGATGCATAAACTATTCACTTGTGGGTAAAACATAGAAAAATTATTCTGTAGAACAATGGGCATGTTACAAATAAATAAATAAATAAATATAGTAAAATAAGTTAAGGATCAACCTAAAAAAATAGTGGTTCCAACGATGAAGAGTTTAGGGGGGTGCGTGGGTGTGGAATCCCACGACTTGTAATAGGCCACAACTTCCTCTTTATCCTTGTTTAGCTGAATTTGCATGTGAGTGAGGTTGCATTCGGTGGTCACACTTTCTAGAAGGGTGTCTTTCTTGCTTTCAAGGGGGGGTTTCTTCAATTCATTTTCTGTGTTTTATTTTTTCGTTGATGATGCTCTAGTGTTTTTTATTTTGCTACCCTCGGTGGTTTGGCTCTCAGGAATGGGGGTTCGATTTCTTTCTCATGGATCTCCATGCATTGGTTGGCAAGTCCGATCTCAATTCTTCTCTTCTTGGAGGAAGTTAGAGTTTTGTGAATACGAGTAACCCTAGTGAGGGTTTGTCAAGGAATGGTGGTTTTCGGTTACAAAAAGTAAATGGGTGTTTGGATAGAGCATAGAAACGATTGGTGCTTGTGATACAACTTGACTTTGTTGTAAAATATGTGGAGTATTATAGTAACCACGTGCTAATTTGCAAGTTCATGGGGTTGCAAGTTTTGCATCCTTTTCTTGGTTCTTGGATTTGCAAGACCTGGAACCCTAATAGGTATTTTGATATTATGCTGGCGGCTAACAACTTTTTCATGGTGGAATTTTCTTGTATTGGCGAAAAAAATTGGGCATTTGAAGGCGAACCTTACTTTTACAATCAGGTGGGTCTATTCATTAAACCTTGGCATATGGGATTCAACTCAGCTGAGGAGCTCCCTTATCGGATTCTGGTTTGGGTGTGCCTCCCTCATTTTCCTCTGAAATGTTGGCGAAGTGATATTTTGCAGATGATTCCTCTCTTTTTGGGTAATCCTATTGGGCCCTCTCAACAAACCTTGAATAAAAGGGTTCTTTCTTGTGCTCATGTGTGCATTGAAATTGACTTGAATAACCCACCATCGGATTCAGTGGATATGAGTATTGGGACAACTTCTTGGACCCAACAATTGGATTATGAGGCATTACCTTTTCAATGTCATTTATGCTATGAATATGGCCACCTGCAACAAAGGTGTCCCAAATTTGCTAATGATGCTAGTATGGCAAATGCTCCTTATCAATTTGCCTCAAAGATGGACAAAGGTAAGGCCCCCATGCAAGGAGTGGAGGCAGATAAGGATGATTTTGTGCCTATTAAGCCTCATAATAGGAATAGAGGGTAGAAGAGGACACTCAAAGATAGGCAGGAAGAGGAAAATTTCAATAGGTTTGAAGTGTTAGAGGATTTGGTTCAGGATGAAGGGTTTCCCTTTGAATTGCAAGTTGTAGATAGCTCTATTGTTGAGAAGTGCTTGGTGGATCAGTCAAATGTTAGCTTCAGATTGGACTCAATAGGGGGTTAAAATGGACCAAATGGATGTAGATCTCCCTCGTTCAAGTCCTAGGCTTGGGGGTATTGAAATGGCGACAGATTCTAATATGCTTCGTGTTCCTCCTAGTTCTGTGATCAACATTGAGAAGGTAGTCGAGGAATCTAGTAAAATCAAGTCTTTTTCTCCTGTTTTGGGTCTCCAATAAAACCCCTCAAAAAGGGGGCTCTTGAGAAGCCTCTTAAAGTAGGTAGAAAGAAGGATCATGAAAAGGTAAAATTGATTGGGGAGATATTGGTGGAGTCTAGCTCAGTGAGGACTATTGATTCTCACTTCTCCCAACCCCAACGATGATTGTGATATTTTGGAATGTTAGGGGTATGATTAACATCCCTAGACAAAAGGCTATTCGCAAGTTGATTCATGTTCACTCTCCTAATTTGGTTTTCCTCCAAGAGACTAAGTTGTCCATTGACAATATGTTGAATTTGGTTTCCAAGAGATTTGGGGTAGAGGTCTATGTCAATGTGTTGGTGCACAGGGCAGCTCAAGGGGACTTTCTTGCTTATGGGATTTACACAAGGTTATTCCTCTCTAATGGCTTTTTGGCATGTGCTTTATCACTCTTGTCACTTCTAGTTTGGAGTCTGGTGAGAGAATTCTTCTTTCTAATATATATGCTCCTATGGATCTCCCTAGCAAGGCTCATTTGTACTCTCATGTTAGATGCTTTCACTTTTTGGATCCCTTTCTCCCTTGGGTTCTTGCAAGTGATTTTAATGCTATCTCATCTTTGGATGAGAAAAGGGGTGGGACTATCCATTTGGATCCCTCCTCAAACCTCTTGAGGGACAATGTGGCCTATATGATTTTGGTGGATATCAAACCCTTAAATGGGATGTTTACCTGGAACAATAGGAGGACATGTGATGATGTTATCTCTAAAAGATTAGACAGGTTCTTGGTGTCTAGTTTTTGGGTTGGTGACGACAAATGGACGACTAGTTATGAGATTTTGGACTGGCGGGTCTCAAATCACTGGCCAATCAAACTCTTTGCTTGCATGTCTAGATCCTTTAAAAGATAATCGTTTAAATTCCAACTTATGTGGCTTCAATATGTGTCTCTTCATGATCTAGACCCAGGGTGGTGGAGGGTTGGGAAGCTTGCTTTTGGCACAACTATGTACTCCTTTGCAAAGAGGCTTTAGTATGTCAAATATATGCTAAAACATTGGAACATACAACATTTCGAGAATGTTTTTTCAGGATAAAAGGGTTTCCCAAGAGCACTTGGACACCATTACTCGGTGGATCCAAGCTCAGGGGATTTTTGAGGAGTATGTTGGAAGTTGCGGCTATGAAGGATGTGGAGGAATGGGAACTTCATGAAGATATTTTTTGGAAGCAAAAGTCTCACATTGAATGGCTGTAGGATGTGGACATGAATAATTCTTTTTTCATCATTCGGTTAAAGACAAAAGGCAAGGAAATATCATAACTTCTCTCAAGTCCCCAGATGGGGACCTTCTTCTTTCCTTTGTCGAGGTTTCGAAAGAGTCTGTTCGATTCTTCTCTTCTCTTTTCTTTGATGA
>VDFB02102535.1:0-28698 GCA_007258455.2 Sequoia sempervirens | reverse complement strand
TGAAATGTCTGAGTTGCCTATCAGCAAGACATTTCAGATGTCATGGCGATTGAATTTATCTTACACGCTGCTATCAGCAAGACTTCTCTTTTGTTTTGGCGACATAATGTGTTCTCTATCGACATATGTTATACCATCAGAATAAGGTCTTATCAATTTCCTTATGTCTCCCTGACCCACTTCAGAATGAGCATATCGGCAAAGGAAATCATCTTCTGTAATGTTTCATCAACATGTAATGTCACACCAACCCGCTTTTAAGAATAAGCATATTGGCATGAGTTTGCCATCTGACAGGGTCATAGCTGAATCATATTGTCACCTCAATTAGAGCATGTGGAAGTTCATCTAAGTGAGTTGTGGCATCATTATATGGTCCTAGAAAATTTGACTTGTTACACCGACCGAAAACATGAAGGTAGTCTCTTCGGCAAGAGATAGGGTTTTCGGCAAGAGGACTCAATGAGTGACCTTCGGTCTCACCGATGGAACATAAAGGAACTTTGTCAGCATAGGTTCTATCTTGTCTCAGCGACTCGGTGAATAAAGTTTTTCAGTATGTCAAATATTTTTCTCCAAGAGGTCTCCCCTAAGGTTGTATGTTACAGTGATTGTGAATAAAACTAAAGGGCATCTTGGTAAGAAGTTTCCTCCTGTCTCAGCGAAAGAATGATATACTAAGGAAGACCATCGACGTAGCATGTTGTATTCGATATGTCTTCTCTCTGAATCTGATGTGTCACAGCGAAAGCGAATTGAATGTTTGGCAACATTAAAGTTTCCTTTGGAATAGCGTGTCATCGATGGAAATAAAAAGGTTTAGGGAAAACTTTTGAGCTTATTCTTTGGTTGGGTATCAAACCCTAGCCTGGCCGCCATCATGAGAAAGCTTAAAAAACTATTTGTTTTTGTTGTTGCTGACTGTAACGGTTCTTACAGAGGTTTATGGAAGGTTTATTTGGTGCATTTCTGACTAGAAGCTCGACAGTGGATAATGGAGCCATGGGAGTTATAGATCTGTCTGGTATTTTTATTTATGTGTTTCATACTACGCATATTAACTTATTATCACAATAATTTCTTTAACTTCTCTCTGCATCTCTATGAAAAATGATGCCCTAACTGAGTCTTTCATACATTAGATGTTATGATTTTCTGTGGTGGGAAGTTATGCGTTTTATGCAGAGAAATGATCTCACATGTTTCAGATTTGTTGAGAACGGCTCTTAGCTGGGTTGGTTGTTCTGTCATTACTCCTAAAGACAATTACCTATCTGGCATGTAAATCAAGATGTATATATAGAAGCAGAAAACATAGTTTTATGTTTGACTATTGATGTAATTCTGAGATTATCATTCCTTGGCTATATAAAAATATATGGACAAAAATCTGCAATAAAATCTGTATAATAAGATGCAAAGATTGTGAGTTTCTTCTCTATGAGGTATTTTAGGGATTCAATTATTGAATCTTTAAGGTATTTTGTAGATGAGAAAATAGAGAGATATGTGATTAACTAAAAATAGAGAAACCCTCTGAATCATTATTGTTCAAACATAATTTGAGGGTTGGTACCCTTGAGATAGTATATTCTAAATGAGGGGTTGGTGCTCCTGAGTGGGTGCTCAAAAATCATCCCATAAGGAATCAAGGAATAGTTACTATGATTGCCGCAGTTGCATTTAGGGAGTGGTTTTATACCCCAGAGGGTTTTCCACTCTAGCAAAAATATTGCGCCTCTTGTTCTCCCCGTGTTCTTTTTGTTTTACTATGTTGTTGTTGTTTCTATTCACTATTGAGTTATTACTTTTCTCAATTCTGTTTATGAATGATTACATTCAACTCATGAATGCATTAATCAGAGTAATATTGAGAACAAATCAGTGATATGTTTCAGTTTTGAAAAATTGGTCAAATTTAAGACACTGATTCACCCTCCTCTCAAGCAATAGCTCTTTAACTCCAACAGCTTGTACAAAGTTGCAGAATATGTCAGATGGCGAAAGGAACAAGTCAAAATACTGGACTGTATCAGCCATTACCTATACCTGAGAGGCCATGGGAGGATATTAGCATGTATTTTGTTCTTGGTTTTCCAAGCACACAAAGAGGGAATGATTCCATATTTTTAGTGGTGGATAGATTTTCGAAGATGGCACATTTCATTCCATGTCATAAGACAAGTGATGATGTTCATGTTGCAAAATTTTTTTTAGAGAGGTGGTGAGACTACATGGTCTACCAAAGAGTATAGTTTCATACAAAGATACCAAATTTTTTGTTTATTTTAGGAGGAAATTATGGAAGAAGTTGAAGACAGATTTGAAGTTCAGTTCTGCACACCATCCATAGAATGATGGAAAAATAGAGGTGGTGAATAGGAGTTTTGGTAACCTAGTAAGATTCTTAGTAGGAGATAAGCCTAAGGGATGGGATTTGATTATACCATAGGAATAATTTTCTTACAATAATTCTGTCAATAGGAGCATTGGTAAATCACCATTCTAGATTGTATATGGGAGTATTCCAAGAATTTCTTCTAAACTGAGAAAAATGGATAAGGGAGAGAAGAGTAGTGTTGAGGCTAAAGATTTTGCTGAGCACTTGAAGAATTTGCATGAAGTGAAAAAACACATCAACAAGATGAACTCACTATATAAGGCTCAGGCAGATCAAAAAAAGAGGTATAAGGAGTTCCAAGTAGGAGATGAAGTCATGGTTCATTTGCAAAAGGAACGGTTTCCAATTGGTACATACAACAAGTTAAAGATGAAGAAGTTTGGACCAACAAGATCCTGAAGAAGCATGATTTAGGAAATGCTTATGAGGTAGAGTTTCCTAGTGGAATAAACATTTCTCCTGTGTTAAATATTGCTGATTTGACAGAGTATCATGAAGGTGATATAGAGGAGGATCCGATAAATGAGCAGCTGAAAATTCTAGCACCTACTTCAGAGAAGGAAGAGATAGAAGAAATCCTGGATAGCCATGTGGGTAGAAGCATAAGAAACAGGCAATATGCAAAGTACTTGGTGAAATGGAGAGGAAGGCCTGCTAAAGATTCATCATGGTTATCTAAGGCTAAGGTTAACCATCTTGGTTTCCCTCTAAATCCTGAGAAGTGACAAGGTCACTTTTCAAATTTCCCTGGGTGTCTGATATAGGAGCATCCAGCGGTGTAGGGCAATCTTGCATCACCCAAAAAAAATATTTTCCCTATTTTCCTTAGTTTTTTTGAGTCCCATGATGGAACTTAAAGGGTATAAGACTGTCAACCGTCATAAATAGAGAAAAATGAGCACTTACTATTTTTATTAAGTTAGCCAAAATAGGCTCATATGGATGTGAAATTTTACCCCAAGGAGTAGAGCTGAAAAAAAAATTTGATCATGAAAGAATCACCTCAATACCCAGGACAATTTGGGATAAATTAAAGTTTCCATCTGAAATTTCTCCAATGCAGCTTCAAATTTAGATATAAAACTTTGGAGGCCCCAAAACAGCTCAAAAAGTGGCCGAACCAACCTATGGTGGGTTTATATATTGTAGAGCTCGTTGAGAGCTTTCCGACGATATGCAATAATAGCGAATCGAACACCAGGATCAAAAGTTATGGCCACAAAGTTGGTCCTCCTAAAAGTGAATTTCATAAGAAAATTCTTTCTAGGCCAAAAATCAAGCGGAGGACTTTTTGGCCCTTAAAAAGAAATTTAACTTTCTAGAATATTCTAGGGTGGTTATTGGGGAAAATAAAAAGGGTTAAGTAGGGGTTGTAGGAGGTGGCCCTAATAGTGTAGATTGTGGCTCCGAATAGTAGATTTTCTTTTCTGAGTTGATTTTGTTGTAATGAATCAAGCCCATGAGGTTGTAGAATGTAAGCTTTGAATATGTAATTTCATTTTTTGAAAATAATTGAAAGTGATTCATTTTTATGTCTCACATTTTCTGTGTTGATATCTGTTATTGTGATTTCTATGGGTTCTGGGCGGTGTGGCCCTCATCACATTGTGTAAAGAATTTTTTGTATATTGATAACATATAATTATTTAAAGTAAACTTAAAAAATTAAAAGTTATTAAAAAGACTAAAACCCGACATTTCAAGTTAATGCACTAGTTTTCTTATAAATTAGTTAATAAATAAGTCCAATTATAATGGGTTCTAGTCATCAACCATGTTGCTAAAGTTCATTTTTCTTTTGCTATTTCCATGACATTGTACTTGTAGGTCCAAGGCTAAAGGGTGGGTTTCCAAGCCTAAAATAAAAGCAAAGGAATGGGTTTTAAATTTCAAATTTTATGAAACATGTAGCCACTCTAAAACTTGTACCCATTCTAAAAAGGAGTGATAATATTATGTTATTAGAAATGGGTGATAGTTTTGAAATAGGTACTTATTTTAAAATACAAAGCAAGTACCTATTTTAAGAATTTAGTTTGAGGAGCTCAAGCCTAAATGGGTACCCATTTTTATGAAATGACTATGAATTTTTATCAAGATTTTTTCTAATCTGAAAACTTCACCTAGAAGTGGACCCCACTTCGCGCACTTATCCTAATCGATATGGGTGATTCTGACTCTTAGAGAATGATTATAGATGATAATATGGTTGCATTGAAGAATAATGACACATGGGACATGGTATCATTACCAAAGGGTATAAATCTTATTTGATATAAATGGATATTTGAAAACAAGATCAGTTCAAATGGTAGCATTGAAAATAATAAGGCAAGGTTAGCTATAAAATGATATTTTCAAGATGATATTGTTTTCCCAATCTCTAATCTAACATCTATTAGGTGCCTATTTTCTATAAAACAATATTTTTATTTAGAGATAAAATAGATGGATGTGAAGAAAAAATTCCTATATGTTGACTTGGAGGAAGAGATATTCATGACACAACTTGAATACTACAAGGAAAGAGGTAAATAAAATTTAGCTTGTAGATTAATTTTTTTGTATGTTTCAAATAATTTTCTAGGATGTGGTGCCAAAAACTTTTATTTTTCTGGCTGTATTAGGTCTTATAAGATCTAAATAGATCATTGTGTTTCCAAAAAATAGGATAGCGGTTGATTCTTTGTTATCACATTATATGTAAATTTGTATTATTTTTTAGTAACATTAAATAGTTGATTTATGTATTGAAGTATTAGGTTTATCATAGTTAGAGATGAAAATTTGGAGGCTTCCAAACATAACTTTGGTATGGAGACTAGAATGGTGGGGATAAAAATATTTGGTTAGGCTAGAGTAAATATGAGAACTAAATACTACTACATTTCATCATGGTAGATATTACTATTCCATTAAGTATTTATATTTATATAGAATTTGAGCTTTTAGTTGAATAGTTGGGAGTTTGAGGTATGTTATGGTCTATATTAGACCATATATTTGTTAAGAAATGGAAGTCTTGAACTATTTTATGGAAATCCTAGATAATATCATTGGGGTATAAGTAAGAATCTTTTTAGATACTTGAAATCTACCTCAAAGTACTCTATTTTCTTATCATGGTGATTGTATAGGTGACTAACACTTAGTCAATATTCATGGATTCATTGATTTAGATTAGATAAGAGATGTTAATGGTAAAATATCCACTAGTGGATATAAATTTATTTTATTTCATAGAGCTATTAGTTGCAAAGTGATAATATACTTGGTTGATTTATTTACTACAAATAAGGAGTTCATTTTTCTTAAGAGATTGTGTACAAATGTAGGATTGATTTAGAGAGCTATTAGACTTATTTTTTATAGTTATATTTCTATATTTTTGAAAAAGAATATTAAATTTATTGTGAGGATAAAAGATATATGTGGGTGAATACCTAGATTTGTCAAAGTTTGGGTTGACAAAATAATTTTAGGAGAAATAATTTCTTCTGAAACTACTTAAAAACTGCATGGCACAAATAGTGTTAGTTGAAACTCTTTCACCTAAAATTATCAAATTGATATAATTTCATATTAAAAATCAAACTAGCTTCAATTTATTTGGAAAGGTTTTAACCAAAACCTTTTCAAGTGAAATAATTTTACATAAAACTATTTATATGAGAACTTGAGCCATCTTTTAGATTAAATTAAAAAAAAAAAACTTTAACTCTAGATTTTTGATTCCAAAGATATTTTCATGAAAATATAAAAATACTCTTTCATAGGGGTGGACACAAGAAGTTGAGTCCACTTTTATTGTGTTGGAACCTTCAAATTTTGGCAAAATTTGAAGGTGCCATGATGAAAAGTTTGATTGCAACACTTAGAAACTCAGTTGTAAAATCAGCCCCAGGAGCACATTTAAAACATCATAACTTTGGATTTATTTATTTTCATGCCAAACCACCTTGCATGGATGTTTATCTACCATATGGGAGTGTGCACACCAATTTTCAGCTTCCTATGATAATTTTTGGCAAAGTTTCAAAAGGCCAAGTTGAAGGGTTCTGTGAAGGTTTGTTGTCTGCACACAGTAAAATTTGTTCAAGTGACCAACTTTGGAGAATATTATTAAGCAACTGAAGAGATATTGTGACTAATTGATTGGTGTACTAGATTCTCCTCACCAAAATCTACCTTTATGCCATTTTTCAGGGCTTCAGGACATCATTTGGTATTTTTTCAAAATCAAAACCAAATGGGTTTTACTTAGTTTTGACATCTACATTTTTAGAACAGTTGCAAGATGGTCAACTTTGGTGCTTGATATTTCATGAAGAAAATATAACAATGAAAAACTGTTGTGCACGCTTGATCATTTCACCTAAATGAACTAATTTTCAAAGTTACAACTTTACATGAAGTGATTTGATATTTTCACAAAATGGCAAGTTTGCATGCTTTAGATAGTTTTCACAAGTGCAGTTTCAGAAACGGCTGATTAGGCTACTTTGAAAATCAATATCTCTCAAATTTGATGGTTTTAAGCTGAATCCTCTTGCAATCACACTCCCTGACCATCCATTAACACACTGGTGCAATTTCATGGCTTGAGGAGAAGTTTTGAGCAATTTTCCACATCAATCCTGGAGGAAACTTGGTCTATTTTGTCATAGTGCAAGAATAATTTTGAATAAAATATTTAATAGAGTGACTAAATTGGATAACACCAACAACTGAAACCATTGGGAGTGACAAGTTTAAAATTCCTGAGTGTAAAGGGAAATGAAGAAAATCTAAATACCAAACAGAGTCTCGATTAGCAAACACCAATAAGAGTAAATACAAGTGATGAGGTCACAATTATAGAGCTCGAATCAAGGCTTACTATTTGTAACTATTATCAATTAGATATGCACCCTTTGTTAGATTTTCAAAAATCAAACTATCTATTGAAACATGGAAACCCTTTTCAGATGTAGGTGATCTATGTGAAAAGGGAATCTCCAGAGTGAGTTGGTTCTCTGAATGATGAATCCTATTCTAAGTGACTTTCTGGGAAAAGGGATAGAAAATATGACTGAAATGTAAAAATTATCTAGTATGATTCCAAAACTTAATGGTGACTTTGATATTCTACCCACAAACAGTCTTCAGCAAAACAACAATGAATTCATAATCTCTCATGAACACCCAGTACATAATTGATTTGCATGAAGGTTTAAACTTAAACACAACATGTAACCTGCATTAAATGAACTTTATGTATCAATGATCTACAATAATAGGACATGAAAAGGATCTGTAAATAGAATCACAATGTAGACATCATACTAAAATTGCAAATAGAGACAAAAATTGGAGATAAGAATGTTGCTTTTATTGAACTGAAGGAGTATGCCAAAGTCTGAAACTGAGTACAAAAAGTTTACAAGCTATCAGAATGTGACAGAGCAAGAAACAATAATAAACTTAGAAAAACTCTAAGGTTTCCTTCAAGATATATCTCAAAACTCTAACTCGAGCTCAAGAAAAAAAGCTCAAGGAAAAGCATCAAAAACTACCCCAAAAAGAGTAACTGAAATGGAAAATTCTCACTCTTTGCATGTGCATCCTGAAAAGCACCTAAAAATAGGTCTACTTTGCTTTAAAAGGGAAAAAAACACCTTATCTCCTCTCCATGAAGCTCAAATCCGACCAAGAGAAAAAAAATCAATCACCAATCTACTAAAAATAGCAAAGAAATAAAACAATTTATAAAGCATTGTTTTATTCCTGCTTTACAAGATTTTGCAGACTTTTACTCTCTTAATTTGATTAATTTTTGCAATTAAAAATTTTGGAAATATTTTGCAAAAATAATAAACATATCTCTCCAATTACACATTTGATTTTTCTTAGAAAAAATCACAAAAATATAAAGGTTTATTCTCCAAAGCATATTTGATTTTTATCAATCTTATTTTAATTGATTTTCTTCAAAATCAATTAAAAGAGGCACTAAGTCACTTTGCATTTTTTTACTAAGGCATAGGCATTTGAAACAATTAAAAACCCTAAGTCTTAAAAGACCTTGCAAAAACATTTAAATGCCTATCCTAAACTTAGGTAATTGATATTCATTGAAGCTTTGAAAGTGGTTGACTTAGACATAGAGGAAAATGCATGGAAAAAAATTGGCCACATAAGGTTTAATATTTCAAAAGTCATGAAATAACCTTCCGAAGTTGAATTAGGGCATTGATGTTTGAAAAAACTCAAAAAAAAACCTTAAAATCACATCATTTGCATTTGGTGACTTTGGAGAAAAAACTCTGCTGAGAAAGAGTGTTGCCATGAGTAGGGCTTTGACTTGATGAAGAAGATTTGAGCTTCATTGTTATTGTTTCTATCGAATCTTTATAAGCTTCTGATGGTAAGAATGTTTGTAAGCTTATTGCAGGCTTCCATGTTTCATTTCTTCACAGATTTTGGCCTTAAGGCTGCAGGATAAATACAATTTCTGATGCACTATGTATTTCTGTGTGTTTGTTGTTAATGCCATACCACTTGGCCACCATATATGAGCTAGACCTAGGCATTATCCTCTAGATTTTGCAAAAAAATGAATGAGGGTTTCTTTCCAATTCCATGGGTAAGTGAATGCTTCTCTTTTCTACCATGCATTTCACTCTTAAATAGCTCATCTTGAGCTAAGTTTCAAAAAAAAAAATGTAATCTGTGAGCCCGCAGCTTCTGTAGGTTTCTTGATGATTTTTTTACATAGAAAAATTTGAGTTTCAGGAATTGTTGCTTTGTATTGGATATCTAAACAACAAACCCCACATTTTAATGACAAAACCCTAGATGGGTTTCAGCTTTTTATGAAAATACATGGTCAACAAGCCACGGCCAACCCTTCATGATATGGGTTTTTGACATAGTGTTGAATCCACTTTAGTCTCCATATATTTATCTTTCTATCTGAACAACCATGTAAAAAAAACCCTAGCTTGACCTTGTAATTTCAGTTCTGTGTTTATATGTATGGCATCTCCATTTGATATTGAAAGAGGAAATTTGATTGTTTTCAAATCTCTGTAATAAAACTCATATGGGTTTTGAGCCCCTGTGAGTATTTGTGATTTGGCCCAAACCTTTGTTGTATTTCATGAAAAAATTTGTTTTTCACAGGGTTAAAATTTGATTGAATGCTATTATTTTTACCATTAAAATACCTGCATTTCATGAAACTTTTGTACTCTCCTTGGGACAGCAAGATTAATCCTTCAGAAAATTGCAAAAATCATGTGTGAATCCTTCATGGGTATTGCTGAAAAGCTTTAGTACATGGAGCACATTTCTTTCATCCTGCACACATAAATTATTTTGATTCGAATCTATAGATTGTTTGTTTACTTTCCATCATGCACTATTGTGACTTTCATGTCATTTCATATTGCTCCTTTAAATCTCCCTCATGCTTGGTAAAACTCTGTCCATTATGGAAATGACTTCAACATGTTTAACTCTTGTTAAAGCTGCCCATATCTGTTTGCTTCAACTTCATGCAAAATACACTTTGAATGATGAAACAAGTCTCTAAAATAGTGTACTCTTAATTGTTTTCATTTCAGACACAATGATGCATAAACTCCATTTAAAATATATGTTGAATAATAAAATACTCCTTGGACTATTTCCCTCCACTTAATGCAACAATTGCATTTAGACAACAGTTATAGTGGATTACCTGATGCTTGTCGTCTTCCATTCAAATGAAAATTTAAATCTCTTTCACATGCTTACTTTATTGAACAATGTTCTATTGATGAGGCATTATGTATGCCTATTCAATAT
Organism: Sequoia sempervirens; assembly: GCA_007258455.2. Taxonomy (NCBI): domain Eukaryota; kingdom Viridiplantae; phylum Streptophyta; class Pinopsida; order Cupressales; family Cupressaceae; genus Sequoia; species Sequoia sempervirens. The sequence goes on along the minus strand of VDFB02102535.1, from coordinate 18,467 downwards.
CACCATCATGAGCATGTATACTTATTGTAGCTTTACATAATATCATGAAACATGATGAATAAAGAATACTCATGGCAGCACAATGCAAATAGTATGGCAATATTTAAAACTTGCATGTATGAAATTGATGTATTTTAGTCGAATTGATTGAGCTCATTAAGTCTATTATCCACCTGTAGCTTTCAAAACAATATGTTACTTGATTGTTATGAGTGAACAATAGCTTTAATTGTTTTAATGACTGAAATTCTATTTTACTCCTTCACGAATAGTTCAGATGAACATGATGATTGCATTTCTTCACTCAACCCCATCTGTAATGTTTAAGGGGCAGCATGACGAGATCTACCCTTGTGGGAGCCCATTTTACCCTACATGCTTTTATGTCTTCATAAGATGATCAGCTTCATGACTTTTCCTATACCTACACAAGGAAACAAACAATGTTAGCATAAAAAATATATGATGTGACACTCCATTTTCAGCTCTTGTTTATGCACTTCTCTTTTAGTTGATTCCAATGAATTTTCAGCAACATTCTACATTATTGTTGGTGGCTCATGTAGGTATGTTCATATTTGGAGCTCTAACAACCCTCTTTTTCCCCTACAGGTCGATCGGAGCTCGAGAATGAAGGAGGGTGCAACACTTCTACATCGGCAAAAAGCATAGGCAATGATGATTATGTTCATGCTTATGTGTTTCTTTTTCCACATCTCCAATAGTGTAGCATGCTCCTCATGATGCATTGTGATAGTTACATTTACGGCTTGTGTGGATTCTTTAATATCTCCTTTTCATTCTGAAAATAAATGCATTAAAATGCAAATTTGTACGATCATTTGTATTCTTGCCATCAAATGAAATATTATAATGTGAATAATCATCATGAAATAAATGAAAGCAATTTGTTATGTTTAAACATTTGTACATTCTATTTTGTACTCCATTTGACTTGAGAAATACTTCTAAAACTCCTTTACTAAAAACACTTGCATGATTGATACTTGATGGATATAGTGAAATCAACACTTAAAGCACATGCAAAAATAATTGAACTTTCACTTTAAGATCTAACAAAATTTAATCAGCTCCACCAATTGAGTTGTAGTGAAAATTGGTAACATTTTGGTGATTTCCACTGAATGCTTTCCAGCTAAGCATTAGACCAGTTGTCCTTTAAAACTCCATTGGGGGCGGAGTCAAATCTGCCTCTTCATGAAACTCAGAAATTTGAATAGTAATATTCCAACAGTAGCAAAACAAAAACAAACAATGCAGAAAGCAAACTAACAGGCCCTAATGGAAAACAAAACATACGCAACAGCGCTTGGGGAAAGAAAAAATACTGAAAGAAATGTGTGTGAAGCACTTATTTGTAGCAACTACTCTACCCTACACTAACTGAGGCAAAACTATTTAAAAAAATCTATTAACTGGTTCAAAAAAGTAACTGCCACTCCTTTGCAATCTGCAAAGTTCAATCAGCTTAGGAATCCACCAAATGATGTGGAGGAAAACCAAATATTCAACAGTTTGTCGCAACACCCTTCCAAGGAGAAAAATAAAATCACTCACCCACCCTTCCTGATTTTTGAAACAAAAGTGACTAAGTGAAAAAGTAAAATGATTATGCTCAAAGTGATACCTCCCTTGATGCCCTGGATCAACATTGTCATGGGGCTGCTCCTTCTCACTCATTTCCAACTGAGTTAGGTGCCTAATAGGGCATCCTCTTGAAGGCTTGAGACTGGAAGGAAAGCATCCTGAATGATCAATGACAACATCATCTTTACTTTGCATGATGGCTTGCCATGATAACTCCTCCATAGTTAATGGGTCACCTTCTCCCATTAGAGTGGCTAATAACTCATCACAACTATCCATTCTTGGAGGGATTTTAAAAATAGTAGATATAGGTTCAAATCCCTCATCTTTATTCAATGGGAAGCCTTCTGAATTAGGACTCTTTTCTTCAACGAAGGAAGGAAATGGTTAAAACAACAAGATAGCTTTCTCCAACTGACCCTCATTTGGCATATCAGCTTCAAGCTCCTCTATGTAACAAAAAGGCAGCTCCTCTGACCAGTCAAGATCATTCCACTGGTTAGGTTTCCCCGTAACCAATGGTTCATTTGAGAATTTAGCCACCTCCACCTCTTTTTTTTGTTGTTTGGGGTAACCTTCCTCCAAAGATGTTGGCATATCCTCTAAGCGTGAGCAAAAAAGCTCAATGTTAGCTTGGAAAAGATCTTCTTCAAGATCTTGGTCATTTGATTCAAGGCTTCCTTCACATTTTTTTTCTTGGTTCAACACCTTATATGAGTGATTTCCATCACTATGGTGACCATAATTCATCCTAGTCATGCCATTTTCCCTTTTAGGCTCACAGGCGAGAAATTCATCAAACAAATTGGTTGAAACTTCCTCCTCATTATTCAGATTTGCAACCAAAACATCAAGACCACCCCAAAATGAATCTCTATCACATTTTTCTTGGCCTTCTAATAAAATAAAATTGTTTTCTACCTCATGATAGCTCTTGTCTAGCCTTGTTGACTCTTCAAGAGGTTCATACTTGAACTCCATTTTCTGATCCAAGGCTTTTGCATCACACTCACTCTGCTCAACTAGAAATTCATCACACATTTTGACCACCTCCTACTCCTCATCTGATTGTCCTGAATGATCTTCTGAAACAAGTGTTGAAACATTTCCCTCTTCTTCAACACAACAAGGAGACCCATTAGTGAAAACATGGAAAGACACATCAGGAGAAGCCTTCATTCGCTCAATCTTCTGCTGTTGCAAATGGTGAACTTCCAAAGTTGAGCACAATGGATTCACCTTCCTAAGTTCCTCTATGTGGAGTTGGGTATCTTGATCAAAGGGTTCATCATTGGATTCATTAGGTGGAGAAACTTGGGAAAATTCTTGAGCTATTGGGGAACGAATAGGTTTTTCCAGAAGCTACCCTTGAGGGATTGAGGGTTGAACGTGCTTAGGAATAGATTCATTTCAGGGAGGATGAAGGCTTTGGAAACTCGACGCCTCAAGATTGGGAGGTTGGTTCAAAAAGCTTAAGACTCTACTCTGCCTAAAACTTGGGATCTCAATTTTAGAGGCATAAAGAGGTTCATTTTGTCTAAAACTCAGAACCTGATTCTCAGGAGCTTCCTCTTGAGCAGGCTAACATAGAACTGCAAGGGCTACTTGCACTTCATGCCTTTGTGCCTTGAACTCTTGCTCATAGAGATAGGCCTGAAAAGCCATATCTTTCTGTTGCTAATTATATTCATGTTGTCTCTTGATCTCCTCTAGTTGCTTCGCGAATTCAAGCAACGTACTCTTTATACTTGCAATCTCCTCCTGTTGATTTAACTGATTCCTTTGTTTTTCTATTTCACTCATTTTCCTTTCATAGTTCAACAATATATCTCTGAAACTCAAGTCTTCAATATGTTGGGACTGACTTTGAGCATATGATGGCTGAGATGGAGGTTGAGTAGGGGTGGGTTGGTGGTAATTATATTGTGGATGTTGGTTTTGAAAAGCCATGGAATTGAAACCAACAATGTGATTATGTGGATATGGTTGATATGAAGATGGGTAAGCAATATTTTCATGATATGGCAGATGGTATGACATATTATCATCAAACCTCGACATGCTTGCTCATCTAAGGCTAAAAAACAAGCAAAAATTAGAATCTTTAAGAGCATACCAGCACTCGATCATTTTGAAAAAAAAAAAAATGTCTTGCAATCGCCATGGTGTTTGATGATGTTGCCTCCAAAGGCTGATAATACTGAAGAAACACCTAACCCTTTAGTATGTGCACTTTGTGTGCTTCACACTAGATCTACTTGAAAATCAGAGAACGAAGTTGCCAGGTATGTTGTTTTCTACCTCCAAAGGTTGACACTATGTTGTGCATACCAAAACAACAGCTTAAAATCTTGAAATTTTCCTTTGAAATTTTTTTTTTGAGTCCCACCGAGCATGCTAAAAACTGTTGTCAATCATATATGCACCATTTGTTAGATTTGCAAAAATCAAACTATCAGGTGAAACATAGATTCCCTTTTCACATAGATCACCCACATCTGAAAAGGGTTTCCATGTTTCAACAGATAGTTTGATTTTGGAAAATCTAACAAAGGGTTCATATCCGATTGACAACAGTAACCACCAACAAAAGAAAACAAATACATGAGTTGAAAATTACATTACAAATGAGTAAACAATGCCTCCAAGGAGTGACTTGTAAAATAATGAAGTGAAATTCTTATAAGGAAATCATGATTGAAAGAGCCCAAAATAAATTTACTCAAACAAAAGCATTGAAAACCATGAACAATCATGTGCTCAAAGAAAAGATGAGTTGGAAAGTAACTTGAAAGAATGCAGGAAAAATGAATGAAGATTTTTAGTTGGAAACTTATAAGGTAGATTGTACAAATACAGTTACAGGCTAAACAGTGTGTTGCAATATTATTTATCTCTTATGAATCAACAATTGCAAATTGAGAGTCAATTTTCTCTATGTTCAAGGGAGACATGTACATGGTTGATATAGGCCTATCTTTACATGCTACAAAGACCCAGTTTTGTATCGTCTATCTACAGTGCCTTAGAAGAGAAGATGGATTCTTGGTTGAGCGACAGACATGGGAGGATCATTGTAATTTTTGTACACCTGAATTTTGAGTAAAGTTGCAACTATGAATCCCAATAATGAGTTGGAGGAATCTGCTTTAAAATTTAGGGAGTGCTCGAACATCATAGCGAGTGGGGAGAATAAGTTTGGAATTTCAACACTTTGAAAGAAAAATGAAATGTTGATGAGGTTCGCCAAGCAATGACAACATTAATGAATGAACTACGCGGACTGCTATGATCACAAAATACGTGGAAAATTGCTTTTGAGAAAATGCTCTCAAACTTTTGAACTAATGAAATCTCTCTAGAGCGTATGCCTTGATCACATAGCATTCTCTTGTGTTCTAAAGATATGCAGATATGAAATGGGTCGACGGATGAAGTTCAATGAAAGATAGAGGAATAGAGAAGATATCTGGATATAGTTGGATTTAAGGCCATAAAATGATGTGCGCTTTATATACATGAGTCATATAAGCCACAAATATGAGAGATCTAAGGGAAATTGAAGAAATTATCCATGCTATGAAGGAAGAGAGGGCTTTGCCCCAATGCGGAATGAGGGTGTAAGTAGACTGCATGAGTAGGTAATAGTCACAAAGGATGTGCATTTGATATGAAATGAGTAAAATTCCTATGTAAAGGCACTTAGAATTGAGCATTACCCGCATTACAACAAGCACCAAGTAGGAGATGTGTTGTACTATGAGCATTTCCCGCATTACCATGAAGGCCCAACACTAGTCCCGTGGTAGTGCGGTGAAAATAGCGAAAATAAATATTATTACTGTGAGGGATTAGAGATAAATGTGTGGTAGTGTGGTGGAGGAAATATAGTGAAATATTATTGCAATAAAATATATGATGAGTGTTCAAGAATTTTTTTTTATAATTTTACTGCAAATATAAAATCAAGATTGTGTGGGTAGTTCAAATACCTCTCCTGCATCCAGGAAAAGATCAAAATAAAAAAATTCATTTGGGTAAATAAAACTTGTATATAAAACAATGAAGAGTGAAAACTTATTTGTGCGAGAGATAGTGAAATGCAATCTTGAAATACTTTTCACTAAGAAGTGAAATATTAAAATATTTCATTGAAGGAATTAAGAAAATCATGGAGAAGGTAATTATTTTACCCAGAGGATATATTTTGGGTGAACGCACAAAACACAAATTTTCCAGCAGAAGAAGGATAATCATTAAAATTGATTTTTCACGAAGATTGCAAAATGAAGATTAAGGTTAAAATATTTAATTTTCCAAAAAATAAATTAATTAAATATTTTATTTTCACCAAAGAATGTTGAAAAGTTTCACCGGAACAAATGAAGGGTCATGACCCTAAAATGTGTATTGTATATATGTACAGTAAAATCATGAAAAAAGGATTAGATGTAGAAGAAAGAGCAGTAAGTAGGTTAGTAAGTTTGGGCGAAGGGCTTTCTTGCTATGCAGATTCTTGGGCCAACACAGGAGTAATGTATTAAAGAGTGTTGTTCAAAAAATGGTGTCAACCATTTATTGATTTTGAAGAAAAAACATCATTTTATTGTCTCCAGACTTGTGTTTTCTTTTATCATATAAATCAACATATCAAGCACGTGTTTGATTTGTCATAAGCTATCATATATTGAATTTATGCCACTGTGATAGAACATGTATGTATTTCATACAAAAATACATACTCATTATGAATAGGTTCCTAAGCCAAAATTCCTACCCATAAGGAATGGGTACCTAATCCAATTTGGGATCCCTTTCCTATAATGGTACCCATTTCTAAATAAATATAATAGAAATAGGTACATATTTATTTTTAGAATGCATACCTATTTTTATTTAGATCACATACCCATTCCTTTTTAGAAAGGGTGCATATATTTTGGAGTAGGTACACATTTCACAAATTTTAAATTTTAAACCTATGGTTTTGATTTTTTTTAGGCTTAGAATAGGCTTGTAAACCTAATGTTCAATCTGAGATTTACAAGCATACTACCATGTTAATAATAAGATTAAAAATTGTCTTGAGCAAAATGATTGGCAATTTTCTTTCAATTTTTTTAATCAAACTAAAACTAAATATAGATGTCAATTTCTAGGTTTATATGTAATTTTTTATTATTTAACATATTTTTCTATTAATTAATTTTTTTTAAACAAAGGAACACATAAACTTAAAATGCCATATTTTTAAAAAACTTTTGATTTTAAAATTATTAAAAATGTTTGACCAATCTAAATAGCATTCTATCTTAAATTTAAAATTTATGTTATGATTAGTTTAGTTCAAGTTATGTTGGTTGTATATGAGGGATTTTAAAATACAAATTAGTGATAGTAAAACATTATATATATGTATATGCATATATATATATGTATATGCATATATATATATATATATGCATATACATATATATATACATATATATATGCATATACATATATGGATATATGCATATATATATGCATATATATATATATATGTATGTATGTATGTATGTATGTATGTATGTATGTATGTATGTATTAACCAAACTTCACTATCATATACATCTTTCCACTAAAGGAATAATAAAAATACATTCATTTCAGCCAAATTATGTTGACCATATACAATGCATGTTTCAACAAAGAATATGGTTTTAAATAGTCACTTTTGTAGATCCTATATAAAACTTAATTTTATCATTTGGATACTAAATTACATATTTGAAAACTAAAAATTAAATCTTAAGTTTCATATTTTTACAACATATTAGAAGGTGAAATAATATTAATGAATTATAAGATGGAAATAAAGCAATAATGAATCCAATTCAATAACCAAATGACCTGTCTCACATTAAATAATAATTATGGGGATGGAAGAATAATTAAAAAATATTTAATCAATGTGGTTGAAGGAAAATAATTAATTAATTAAATAGTTATAAATTATTTAATTAGTGTTGACAAAGGGAATAATAAATTAATTAAATAATTAGGGAGAACCTATGGTGAAATGGTGGGGCTTCTTGACTATAGTGCCAATGACCAAGGTCTAAACCTCATGAGGTCGCTCTATCCTGAGTCAAAAATTGAGACATTTTACCCTCATTTTTTTTATTTTAATGTTATGAAAATCTCTCATGACCAAAATTTGGAGTTTTGGCATATATCAAATACAAAATATTTGAAGGTTGAAATTGAAAGAGCAGAAAGTTGGGATAAGGAAAACAAGATACCACCATTCACTATGGGATCAAATTTTATTCCCTTGGGAGAGAGAATTTAGAGAAAGAAAGAATGTAAGAGGAATGAAAGAAGCACATACACTTATTAAAGACCCAAGATATTTAATGGATACAATAATTCATACAAAGAAACACACTAGAATGAGAGGAGAGGAAGCATTGCAGGGAGGGGTGCAAATGAGGGATACCACAAGAAATATTGTCTTGGTAGTAAGGTGATTTTCTTAAACATGAGGGAAATCTAAAATGAAATAGAGAGATTGAAGGATAAGTCTTTCTTCACGAAATGAGAAAGAACTTAAATTCCATGGAAAAGGATGCACAAATGGTGGAAAGTGTTAGGACTAAAAATCAGCCCTAATTTTCCCATTAATTCTCATCACCTCATCATGACCATTTCAGTTCTCACCATGGGAATTACTCCTCCAACCATTACAATTACATAATAAACCTCAATTTATCATGACAGTCTAACCCCTAGAAAATAAAACATAGTCATAATCCCTTTTTAAACCCATTTTTACCAAAAAAATATATCTAAAAACACCATCTTTATCTCCCCATAATCGCCACCCTAGTAAATACACATTTTCCCTTAGGACCACAAATAGGATAAACACATAACTATGATACAATATCATATCGAAGAGAGTTGTATATCATTCCCTTCGATGGGCCGGGAACAAGTTAACATAAAAATACGAAGGGAATACTTTGTATCAAAGAGACATATTATAGTGTCCCCTCAACATCTCGAAATGAAGATATATTGAAGACACTTGAACTTATCGAAGGGAGACGATATCATGTCTCTTCAATAGGCCAAAATGTAGGACACTGAAGGGTATAACACTTTAATTATGTCAAAATATTTTGGCATTTAGGAAACAGAAAAACATCTCTAGGACATAATTAATCATTATGTTATAATAATTAATGAACAACTGTCAAATCCAAAATATAGTTGGCGGAATGACAATTTCGAAGAGACATTGGATTATTGGGCTGAGTGATGTATAAGTCCCTTTGAAACTACGAAATTAACTTAAAGTAGGAAATTGAAGGGAAAAGGAGATATCAGTGAGAGTGGAATCATAGTTCCTTCAATACAACAAAAATACTCCCCGCTTGGCTGACATGACCGATGACATTTTGAAAGAGACAATTAAAATTAATGCCACTATTGATTAACAAGCTGGCAGGGATGACATTTATGAACTAGAGTCGGATGATATGTGCCAAATCTTGATCATATTTTGTTTGTAAAATCTTAGAGATACATGAGTTAGAGCTGAAATTGAATGACGTAGGATTTCTCGATAGTGAAGAAGCTTAGAGAAGGTGACATTGGTTCAAGTAAGTATCCAAAACTCAAGCTCAAGATTTGTTCAAAATTAATTGAATTACAAGGAGCTAGGCTTTTAGGAGCATGGAAGGAACATAAAAAAAACCAAAATCAAAGAGATAGAAAATGAAAACAAGGCCATTAAATCAAGACTTAATTGAAAAATGTCCTAGCTCTAGATCAAGGTCCAAATGAACAACACAACTAAAACCTACAACTGAGAAACTAGAGGATGAACAAAGAAACCTAGGTGATGTGTGGAATCCACAATGAGGATATGATATGTTCATATACCACTATAGGAAGAAGTATAGGCATAAGCCTATGTCCAATCCATGGAAGATGAATCTAGGAAAACTTGTGATGCCAAATGTATTTGTCAATGCAGAACTAATCAAGGTATTAGCTAAAATGCTTAATCCCAAAACATGGAAAAATCATTTACATGACGGATCACATTTTTTCCCCATTACCAGGGAATATATTTCTACTATTTTCCAATTAGATTTATCTATGAATCTACCACTTAGAATTAGAGATCTTTTGGAAGAATATCATACTATGGAAACAAGTTACAAAAGGTGGAGTCTGCCTTTGCATAGACCCTAGGACATGGGAAATCAACTCAAGGTTTTCCAGTGATGAACGTCCTCCATTTTTTGTTGAATTTTTCAAAGAATATTACCAATATACTTACTATTTGGCTAGACAAGTCTTAAGGATAGATGTTCCTGCTAAAATTCCTATAGCTCATAAGGTCCTAGCAGTAGAAATTCAAAACCAAGATGCTAAACCATTTGATTATGCAAAATATTTGGTAGAATCTTTGAACAGGTCACTTACCTCTATAAAAAACAATAGTGATGCAATCAATTATAGGCACTATTCTTTGCTTATGCATTTGATTTTATATGAGGGAAAATCTATGGGAATTTGGGGTGAAGAATTGAGAATCAAAGACCTAGATGAGGATGGAAACATAAGACCAGTATAGATGTGGACCTCAATTTGGGATAATAGGTGTGGGAGGTCACATTACTTATACTTTGAAGAATACTTTGTGAAACCCTTGTATAAATTGCTTAGTCATCCATGTGATTACAACTTATCCCCAGAAATACAAAGATTCCTTAGACCCAAGGAGAAGGATCCAAGGGGAAAAGTAAACCACAACTGGGGAGACTGGTACATATATGATGATTGCACTATGATTAGTGTGTATGGATTTGAAGAAACTCTATTTCTTCTACCTAGAACAGTTCCTAAAAGAATTACTTATTTAGAAGTAGTGAGGTAGTTGGCTTATTCAGACTACATACATCTCAAAAGTTATGGAAAACAATCTCTCATGCCTGATACTTTATGTTTTGGTCATTTTTATGTTATTTCTAAGAAAGGGTATGATTCTATTGGGAGCAAGTTAGAACATTATAACATGCCACAATGGAATGAGAGAAATAAATTTGATCCCGAGTATTTTATTCATAATGCCAAGTTGACACCAAAATTGAAAAGGTATGAACATGAGCTCTTTGTTGATGATGTAATCAGAAATTGTGATGAGTATCAAGCAAAAAAAAGGAGAGTTGCATACAATAGGATAATGATGGAAAAATTGTGGAGGAAGAATCATAATGCATTATATGTAGAGGAATTTCATGAAATACAAGAACCTCTGGAGAAAGTTGAACAATTGATCTTTCATGAAGATGAATTGACTAAGGATATACCTTTTATAGCCTTTGAGAGAAGAAGAGATACTTGTTTTGGGAGGCAAGCTGAAAATGTAATACCTCTATGCCATGCATCACCACAACCCACTCTAGATAATATCTTCTTAGTGGACACTCCCATGACATGTGAAGAGGACATTGAAGAGGAGGTTGAATTTGCACAAGTAAATGCACCCATCATCACACAATATGAGCTACCACCAGAGAGGAGTTTTTTCTTGTTTGAAGTTTTAGACAAACTCTCTGATGATGTGAGGCATCATGCATGTCAAGAATTTATTTCAAATAATGTTTTTTTTTCAAACCCCATAATTTAGATCATTCATTTATGAGCATAAGTGCAAAATGATAAGAGAAAAAAATGAAAGAAATTACTTCAGAATAGGAAGTTGATGCCCTAAGAGAATTAGAAAAGGAAGTTGACAAAGAAATGGATAATATCACTCCTAAAAGAGGGAAAGAACTACTACATGAGGCTAGGGTTATGCTTCTCCCAGGATGGGATATTAGTTCAACCATATTTTTTGATAGTTTCAGGAGAAGAGAAAATAAGACTTTGCAATTAACTGATGAGACAAGTGATAAAATTTATTCTAGTTTAGGGTACAATCCAGACATTGCCATCTTATAGATTTGGGCTCTATATCCACTAGGGAAGAGGCCCACACTTATCAATGATCTTAATCAAGTCTTTGGGAATGTTTTAGTGCAAAGAGTGGGAGATATTGACTCTATTGAAACCGTTGAACTAAATATCAATGTTGCTAAATTCAACAAAGCACAAGTTGAAAAATTGATAAGAGAAAATAAGAGGCTCAATTCTAAGACTGAAATATTAAAATAAGAGGTGGCTAACTACAAAGATAAACTACCTCCATCCTCAAAAATTTATTCTCTGTTGGTAGAATGTGAAAGTAAGGTGCTAGAAGCCATGTCTAAAACTATATAATGGAAGTAAAAGAATGAAATGATTCAACAGAAACATAATGAATTAGGAAAGAAGTTGAAGATCAATAAGTTTGAAATGGCCTCAAAGTTAATAAAGAAAAGATTTGAAAAGGTGCTCAAGAAATATAATAAGGTCTAGGAAATCCATAGTAGAACATTTGCAACTTATCAGAAGCACAATAGATTACACCTTAGGATGGAGGAAATAAAAGAAGAAATAGAAGCCAAGGAGAATGTTGGAAAACAAATTTTCAAAGAATATAAAGAATTAATGGATATGCATGACAAGTATTACATCGTTCTGACATAGGAAATTAGTGATTTCAACCAACCTTCTAATATGGCTCTACCTAATTTATTCAACGATGAAGGGGAGTTAAAAGAACAAAGTGTATGGAATGATGAACTCGCCAAGTATTTTCTAGTGGCCCTTGATGAAGTGAACGATGAAGCAAGGTGATAGAAAATGCACATATAAAATTGGAATGGATCTTTACTTTGGAATTTTTTATGAAAGACATCATCAACAACATCAATACCTATGCTAAAACATAATATATCGAGCACTTGTCTAGAGTTAACATATTTATTGCTCGAACAATGTGAGAGGAAAAATTTATTAAAGTCATGTAACATCGAATAAATTATTATGGAGTATGGACCTTGAGTATATCTTTGGTGATCACAGGTACTTGATGAAGATTAATGGACTATGGTGTATCTTAGATTGTTACAAAATTCTTTAGTTATTTCTTATTTATTTCTAAATATAGTTGTTAAGATTTTAGTAAATCATAAGTCAAACAATGCCACTTTTGATGTAATGGAATGAAGCTTGTTGCTTCTATATATAAGGGAAAACAAGGCTAGGTTTTGGAATGATCAAATTAGCAAAAAACATTAGAATAGAAATAACACTAGCATAGATATTTCTATAGCATAAAAGACTTCTGCTATACAATGTATCATCTTTTGAAGTAATATAATGGAGAAGAATAATTAATTTGGTGTTCAAATTCTAGTGTCAATTGTTTGTTGAGTCAATTGATAAATATTATTTGGTTGTCTCTAAGGTTGAAATTTCCTTATTATTTAAATTGGTGTATCAATTATATATTCAATTTATCAAGGCACATTTGTTGTTCTTGTGTGGTTCATTTAACTGGTTCCTTCAAGTAAGGATTAAATTCTTTTAATTAAACCATAGTAATCTAGAAAAGGTCATTTGGATTGATAAGAAGAACTTGATAATTGTATCTTTGCATGTTTATCCCAGTCATAAACTTCTAATAGTGCTAAACAGTTTGAATTGTATCCAGGAATAGGACACATACATCATACACATCCTGACTCCATTTTCCCAATACAATTAGGCACTGTTCATACTCATTTCATTACAACATTTCATACAACCTTATTCATACATTCATATGTCAATATCTAAAAGTAGGATAGGACTAGCTATTAAATATACATCTATCTCACACTTACATGCCATTGTGGATAGACCTTTAAAATTCAACTTATTCACACATCTTTTAAATCTGCATCAGTTATCAAGGTTTACTCGCCCAGGTTTAGCAAAGCCTAAAGTGTAGGGGGTTCTCAATCACATCAATTAACCCTGTTTGTTATCCAAAAACATTACCATAGAGCTTGGAATCCTCTCAAGGTTTGAAACCTATGTTTTTGAGACCTAAGAGAAAGATTGATGAGGTTTTGAGGTAAGTACTAAGTCCCTTCTAAATGGATCCCTAATAATTGAATTTAAATTCAAATAATTAAAGGAATAATTTTTAACAAAAGGCTATTAATTCTAGAAGGGTGTGGTTTCTTTATAATTGAATGGAAGACAAATTTTGATCCCATACATCATAGTATGGGTAAAACCCCAATGTGGATAATATTGTACAAAATTCCATCAAAATACTTTAATGAGGAAGCCTTGAAAGAGATTGGCAATGCCCTAGGATATTTTATTCAAGTGGATGAAATTTTTTGAAGAGGAAATTTAGAGTTTATGTAAGAATTTGTGTGGAAATTAATCTCAGTGAAAAAATATGGGATGAGTTGGAGATCATAACAAATTTTGAGGGGTGGAAGTAGAATATTGAGTTAGAGTCTAATCCACCTAGTAATGAGAAGAAGGGTAGTAAAGATCAAAGTTAAAATAAAATTTGGTCCACAAAATCCACAAAGGAAAAAGATAAGATAATGACTAATGAGGAAGAAAGTAGGATTTTGTTTGAAAAGAGAAGTGAAACTCAAAATGTGGCTAGTGACTAGACATATTTTATGCCTTTAGAATATCTCATAATAAATGAAATAATAGAGTAGATTAAAAATCAATCAGTTGGCAAGAAAATGTCAGGGGGTCCAATAGAGTTGGGTAACTCATTAGAGGGAAAAAATTCCTAAGAATCAAGTAGGGTGGCTAGTGATCTATTTGTGATAACTAATAGTCACAAAATGAACTCACTTGAAGGGGTGACAAAGAGGATAGTGGATAAGATAAATAAGGGAAATTCAAAAGAAATTCCAGCTTTCGAAGAAGGTGAATGGGAGGATAAGATGAAAGTTTGGATCTAGGAAGCTAAAGAAAAATTATATCAAAATGGATGTATATCTCCTCATAGAGAAAGGTTAGGAATAAAGCATAAGGAATAAAAAAAAGTGTCACCTAACTCTGGGGAAAGTAAGAAGAGTGAAATAAAGACAAATATGGAGAACATAAGTTAAGAAGGGGACATTGAAGGGCAACTAAAAATCACAAGACTTATAAGATTTGGGAAGGGAAAAAATCTTCCAAGAGATCCATGAAGATAACATAATGGAATGTTAGGGGCTTAAATTCCCCTAACAAAAATTTCTTAGTTAAGCACTTTATTGAGGTTTCAAGATTTGACATCTTTATGATCCAAGAAATAAAATTATTAGGTCAAGTTGTAGAAATTTTCAAAGGGAAAGTGAAAATTTGGAAAGCTGCCATGGTGGAGGTAGAAGGTGCTTTAGGTGGACTAGTTGTACTATGGAAACCACAATATGCCTCTCTAAAAATCCTTGTAGAGAACAAAATATGGATGGGATGTAAGGTAATGAACCTCATTGGAAAATTTACACTTATACTTAATAAATGTTTATGGTCCCACCTCTTTGCTAGAAAAGAAGCAAACTTGGCAGGAAATAGAGGAATTTATAAATCTATTCTTGAAAGAATTATTTATATTAGGGGAGATTGTAATGTTATTATTCACATTCATGATAAAATTGAAGTACAAAGAAAATTGCAATCACATATTGATTTCAAGGATTTTGGCAATAGAAATTCCTTGATTGAAGTCACAATAAAGAATAGAATCTTCACTTGGAAAAATCAAAGGCTAGGTTTTAGTAACATAGTAGAGAAAATAGATAGGTTCCTAACCAAAGGAAATCTCAATACCCCTGATTCAAGCTCAAACCACTTCCTAATTCAACTAAGAATTTTAGGAGAAACAAGGTCAAAGAGAAGTCCCTTAAATTTTGAAAAAATGTGGATGCAAGATGTGAATTTTTTTGAGCTAATATCAGGATGGTGTCAAGAAATTACTTATGATGGAACTAAAATATTTTTCCTATTATAAAAATAGAAATATGTAAAGAGGCAGTTGAGGGAATGGAAAAATAATCATTTCAAGAAATTTTTTGAAACTAAGTTGGAACTAGAGAACAAGATTCATCTTCTAAATGAGGAAATCATTTGAGATGGGATTGACCAAACCAAATATATGGAGGAGATGGATCTATTGAGAAAATGTGTAGATATTATAGCTATGGAGGAAATTTAATAGAGACAAAAGTCAAGAGAGGTGTGGATAAAGGAAGGGGGTAGCAACTCCAAATACTTTCATAATGCCACAAAAATCAGGAGGCAATACAATAGGATCAATCAATTAAAGTTGGTTGATAGAAAAGTTAGTAAAGATCTAGGTATAATTAAGAAAGAGACTATAGTATATTTTAAAAATCTACTCAATAATTGGGAATGATCTAGTATCATGCATCAAAAATTAGTTTTGGAAAGCATCTGTGAAGAGTAGGGGGACCAACCAAACCAAGGCTCCAAGTCAGAAAGAGTTGAGAGTAGAGGGATGCCCTAATCTACCTCAAGTTAAAAAAGTTTTTTAGGTCAGGGGTAGAGAATGAAGAGCACTCTCAAGTGCTTTTGTCACTCTACTAATCTGAATGTTTGGATGAGGCTAAACGAGTCAGTTTCTAGAACCCAAATTGTACCTTAGACAACTCTCTACCTGAGGACACTAGCACGAATCAAGGATGACAGTGCAGCGTGTTAGTGTCTCTCTAGGGTGTTGGAATCCATATGGCCATAAAGTGTAAAATTACAATACAAAGTGCAAAAAAATACTGATAGTCTAGCCAATGAATTTTAACATACTAGATAGAATGATAAATAATAGAATACAAGAAATTCCTATAAAAATCATAAAGGAGATGACAAAAATGAAGGTGATGAAGATCAACTCACTAAGATTCCAGTTTGTCAACAAGCTTCGTATGAGCATGTACCTAAACATAGCCAAGAGAGGAAAAATGTTGGGGCTATATAGGGTTTTTCCTTAGTCAAACCCCCACTTTGGTGTTTCCACCTCCATGGATAGCTAGATAGATGAAGATAAATAGAAACACGATAAAGGAAATGCTAGAAAGGAGAATACTAAACACTATGAAAAACACAATGCTACTCTATCCAACCATAACCAAAGAAGGATAGTGAAGCAATACCACCTCCGCCCAAAGGTATTCAAGGCCAATGAAGGGAGAATGCAAGACTATGAACTTGGAAAAGTTGACACGGCTGTAGTGGTGATGAAGGAGGTCTTGTAAGACACCAAGATCATAGCTTCTATGGTAGCACATGTTCTTAGTGAAGTTGATGGAACAAAAAATTACTAAGTCATGCTCAACAAATCAAGCTAGTGCATAGAATTGTCAAATATATTGTAGAAGATCACATGAACATGAGATAGATGCATTTGAAGATGAAAATGGGAGGGAAAGAGTTGTTCTCAGGTTGGCTAGTTGATGCAAAGGCATTATGCTTCATCCCTAGTGGGGAATGTAACATCCCTATAGATTCCAAAGGTACGAATCTATTAGGGATGGTAGCGCACCACATAGATGTCCATGTTTTGTGCACAGACGTCTGTGTGCCACATGCACAGTCCTGATAGAAATTCCCCAACCAACACAAGAGACAAGCACCAAGTGAATGGAAAGTAGGTAGGTGATGTGGAATTATTTAGTCAGGTTTGATTTTCTAAAGTGGAGGGAGTAAAAGGGGAATTTTTGAGAGGGATGCAAATTCACTCCTATACATTTTCCCCCCACTTTATGACATGACTATCAGCCGTGTATGTTTGATAAAGTAGATCGAAGAGTTTAGAAATGTATACCTGAACCATCGAGGAAGCAGACCAAAATATAGAAAACTCAAAAGCACATGGTAGGAAAATAACTCCATAGGTATTCTTTTCTGAGGAGGTTTGAACAAAGGACTTTGTAGATCCGCGAGAAGCCTCTGAGAGTTGATCAAAATTACACCAAGTATGACCAGGATGGAAAAATCTCACAAGATGCAAAAGAGCACATCATAGGCCCTCAAAACTACAAAGAAGGTTCTCCTAGGAACTCTCTCACAGGGAAACTGATGTAGTAGGGATTTTTGCGAGGGTTGAATTTGGAAGCGGCTTCCACGAGGGGCACACTTACAAAGCAACATGTTAATCCATAGATAAAACATGTTAGAAAACAAAAAGCATCCATGTAGGCAGAAAAAAATGCAGTCACATAGACAGTAGAGAATTGAAGGAAGAGCTTTCAAAGGGGTCCCTTGGGAACCCTTCAAAAGAAGAGGGGTCCACTCAAGGGACACACATTTTTGAAAGTGTAAGAATTTTGTTTGCATGTCAATTCAACATTAAGGAATTCAAAAGGAAGAAGGTCCCCTCAAAAAGGGAAGGTTAGAACTTCACTTGTAGGAGAAGGTTCTCCCTCCTCGAAGGAAGGTTTTTTCAAATTCTTTCTTTACGAACCCATGATAAAGGAAAAATATTCCGCTAGGGGTCCTTGTTGAGGAATGTGATTTTTGAAAAATGTTTTGAAGGGATTTTTGAGAAAATATTCATTGACCAACAAATAAATTTTCTAAAAATTGAAGTGACATGATAGCCCCCCCTTAGGATGGTCTGTGCTAAACGTAGAGGCACGTGGCATCCTAAGGAGAGAAAATCAAGAATGAAAAAGTGATGTTGTGGCCCACAGAACATAGTGAGATGTAATTGTGGTAATGTTGTCGCACACACAAGGGACAACACATGAGCACCACAACATCACAAACAAAGCATGAAAGATAAGAGGACAAAGAATGCAAAAAGGAAAAAAAACATCACAAACAAGAGACACAAGGGTGATATGATATTTCAGGGTTAGAAATACTCATAAATAAAGATAAATAAGTATAATAGTATATTAATGAATTTC
>VDFB02102534.1:0-19025 GCA_007258455.2 Sequoia sempervirens | reverse complement strand
AATTGAATGTTGATGCAAGTGTAATCTAGAATGTAATATGAAAATGAAATAAAAAATGCAAAGTGTTCAAAATGTGGGCTCACTAAAATAAATCGTAGATTTTTGGTTGTTATGGACAACTCTAACTCTTCTAGGGGTTTTCACCTAAAAGGAGAGAGATAGGGCCAAAAAATGCTAAGGTTCCATTCAAATAATGTTAAATGTGAGATGTTACCTAAGTTAAATGAGATGAACTAAATGCAAGTGAGTGACTTATATGGTTGAATATGTATGCAAAATTAAAATTTAAACTATACTAGAAAAAAATTTGTGATATGCAAACAATGAGCTAAAAGAAGAAATAATGCAGAAAAAAAAGAAATAAGATGAAATAGAGTTCACCTAGGAAAGATTTGAAGATTTTAGAATCTCATGAATGTTGTCTAAAATTACAGATATTTCACAGTGGGCCTCATTCACACAGGGTGAAAAATTAGTCCTACTACTGGTGAAAAAGTGTCGGGATCTAGAATCTGACAAAATTCATATTTTGAGTCTTAAGGTGGGACTTATTCACCACTGGTGGCGAATTATTCCTCTCCCAAAATTCTCAAAAATCACAAGTCAAATTTTCAACACTAGATCTGGAAATATCTACTTGTCAGGTTGCCAAAATCAATTCTACAGGAAACAGAAAAAAACCTTCTCTAAGCTTGAAATAGAGTTGATTTGACTTGAAGTTCCTAGTTGACTTGTTGACCAATCTTCAACACCAAAAATCTTGTTAAATCTGCACAAAAAAGTCTACAAACACACATTCAATAGGGGAAAAATGGTTGAGGGTTAGCAAATAGGGGTTTTCCTTGCTCAAACACCACTTTTGGTAATCAAACCCCTAATGAAACAATGAAATGCAAGAGAATGATAAACTAACAACATGCAATTACTATCAACTTACCAAACCCTTGATGATGCAAATCTGAAGTAATGTCAATGGCTGCTCCAAAGTGCTTGAGCATTCCTTGATAATATGTTGTAAGATGTTTGAATACTTAAGATGATGAATGAGATTGTAGGAGATGTAAAATGAGATGAAAATCACTTATTTATACAATCTTGTACATTAGTTACTCATTCATACCTCATCATAGGCTGACATCAAGTGTTTTTGAATAAAATCTTGAAAGGAAATTTTTAATTTTTTTGAATTTGCAACCAAGGGGGACTCCATTTCCACACCCATGGCGAATAAATGGGTCCCACCTAGGACTTGCAGAAAAAATGGGTGTCGAGTATTATCTTGTATTTAATGATGTTTTTTGGGCTTACATTCAAAAATACACTTAATTAAATCATATGAGGGCATAAAGGGGCCAAATTAAGCATAAGAAAGGTGTAAATATTGAAGTTATGCCTAGAAAAGTGTGAAATCTTGTTACAAGGCTTTACAACACTTCAAAATAAGACTTTTTTAGTGATGAAAAGGTGATTTTTAGGTAAATTGTAATTAATAGAGTCTAGAAGAGTGTAGAAATATCTTACAACACTTCACAACACCTTCACAAGATGTCATTTTTTGAATTTTAGTACCTAAATATGTAACAAGTTCGCCATAAACAGGACCAAAAATAGACAAACACCATGAAACAAGCACCTAAAAGGAGATGAAAACAGTGCAGCCATTTTTCTAAGCATAAAATGGCTCGGGTGCTGTGATGATGCATGCCAACGAAGTCGCTGACATAAAATTCACTGATGCATTCACGTTTGATTTAGACGTTAGATTTTGACATTTAAGTTTTCACTTGATGACTTGCGATACTTGTTTTCTTTTTATTTTTCCAAAGGTTGAAGGTTGCTATTGATTTATTATGGATGGAAGTTTATTGTAGTTGAAAGCGAGATGGGATGGGTGGTTTTTGGAATTTCTAGAACATTTGAATGTTTTTGGTCTTTTTAAAAGTTTATATGAATGTTAATGTTTTCAGATATTTGAGGTTGTTTAGGGTTTTTTGATTTTTCAATGTTTTTATTTTTTTCTAATATTTGAATGTTTTAGGGTTTTTATGAGTTTTTTGAAAGTTTGAGGCTTTTCTAATATTTTACAAATGTTTAGTGATTTTCTACATTTTGATCAAGAACCTAACCTAAAAGACCTATCTTAGGGGCCTCACGGGCTAATCACAAATAAGCCTTTCCTATGTTATACATGCAAATACCATGTAGTTCAAGTGACACAACTTATTTAAAATGAAGATATGAAGAGTTGAGGGATGCCAGTTTATTATGATAGACTCCTAAAGACTAACCTAGGGTGTCTCAGAGGCACATCAATGATGCCCTTTCCTACATTCAAGATCAAAGAATCGTAGTTCAACTAACATGACTCTCTTTTTGGATTTCTAGCACTTGACCTTTTTAGGGTTTGTGATATGTTTTGGATATTTTGGATTTTTCCTTTACAATTTTCTAAATGTTTTTGGATTTTTGTTGTACAAGATTTTGCATTTTTTTTGGATTTTTTGATAAGATTTTATGAATATTTTTGGTGTTTTTTTATAACCATTAAGATATACAAGAACCCAATATGATTCATAACGAATTTCCCCCAACGTGATATGCAATAGAATACCTCGAAATAGGTAGGAAACATTGACCTTTGGAATATGCCAAGTAGTACTTAAGGGATTGTGATACTTCACAACATCAAGCTATGATTAAGACACAGATGGGGAGATGAATGAATAAATACAATAAATGATGCAAAGAGTGGTAGGATAGAGAACCAAAGAATAGATGGAGGTTCTTTATTTAAGTAAGGCACCTGTTTGCTAGGTTTTCACCAAGGTACTTTCCCAAAGCACCACTAAAGTGGTTTTCACTAGACGACGATTATTTTTTCTTTACTTTTTCAATCCATTTTCTCATTGTTTTTTGGGTTTTGATGATTTTTTGACTTTTGTATTTTTAGATTTATACCCTTTAAGACTAGGCATAAAATTTTTTAAGGTGCAAGTTACTAGTTGGTTCCTACAAGATTCACCTTCAGGTGTTGACAATTGGTATGCTCTTGATCCATAACTTGTTGTGATGACAAAGGGAGCCAACTAGTTAGGATCAAACTTTCCTTTGCTATCCTGATATGAAAGATTCTTTTGACTCTTCTTTAGGAAAAGATCCCCTACCTAGAAAGACTGACATTTGATCTTCCTATTGTAGCTTTGTTTTAGATGGTTTTGATATATGTGCAAGTGATTAAGGGAATCAATACGATGCTCATCCATGAATTCTAGCTCATTCACCTGAGGTACTCTGTAATTTGAACATTAGTGATCAAGTTTTGTAGTGACATTCACAGTGATGGGAGTTCAATCTCAATAGGCAAGAAAATTTTTGATCCATAGACTAGGGAGAAAGGGGTTGCATCCATTGGCATGCATATACTAGTTCTATATGCCTAGAGAGTAGGATTTAGTTATAGATGCCAGTCATGGCCAACTTCATTGACTGTTTTCTTTAGGATATCTAGAATTATCTTATTCGTAGCCTCATCTTGACCATTTCCCTGGGGATAATATGGGGTAGAGAATCAATGTTGGATATTGAATCTTTGACATAGCTTTTTCACATCCTAATTATTAAACGGGATTCCATTATCTTAGATGAGGGTTTGTAGAAAACCATGACAACAGATTATATAGTTCAAGATAAACTTGGAAATTTTCTTCCCTATTATGTAGGTCTAAGGAATGGCTTGACCCACTTGGTAAAGTACTCAGTGGATGTTATAATAAACTTGAGGCCATTGGATGAGGTTGCAATGATTTTTCCTATTAGGTCACGTCCCCATTGCATGAAAGGCCAAGGTGTGATCATTAGCTGCAATTCCTAAGTTGGGGCATGAATCAAATCTCCATGTTGTTGGCACTCGACACATTTTGGCACATATTAATGAGCTTCCCTTTCCATGGTTAGCCAATGGTACCTTTTCCTCAATGGTTTCTTAGCTAAATTCATACCACTAGAATGGGAACCACATATGCCATCATGTACTTCTATTAAAGTGGTCAAGGCTTCGTCTTGGTGAAGACATCATAGAAACATCCCTTTGATGCTTTGGCAGTAAAGGGTATCACCTAGGATCACAAATCAAGATTATTTTTTAATAAATGTCTTTTTAAGGTTCAAGGTGATATTAGATGGGAGGGTTCCTGTACTTAGGTAGGTAAATATTTCATCATACCATGGGGATTAGGACCAACAATGGCACATGCGAATTTAGATTCATGGATTTTGAAATTTGGTACATGAAGTTGTTCTACCAAGAATTCACACTCCAGGACATTGTTCGACATGTCTAATAATGATCCAAGAGTTTCCATTGCATCTACTACTCAATTGTTCATGTGAGGAATTTTCTCAAAGGTTATGTCTATAAAAGGATCCTTAAGACTCTCCACCATATTTTTGTAAGGAGTGAGCTTATCATCCTTAGTTTGATAGTTGTCATTGACTTGGTTGATAACCAGTTGTGAGTCTCCATTGACTTTCATCTCTTGTATCTGCCACTAAACCACTATCCTTAAAGATTTTATTAAGGCTTCATACTCAACAATGTTCTTAGTAAAACAGAAAAATATCCAGTATGAATTTGGAATGCAATCACCTTGATGGGTGATGAAAATAATACATGCTCTTGATCCATGTTGGGTGAATGATCCACCAAAGTACATCTTCCACTGAGTTGTGAGATTGATAAGGAATATTAATTCATCAAGGAACTTAGATATTAAAGGGTCCTCTGCATAAATAGGTTCCTCCAATAGTTGTTCTACGGTCACTTGTCCTTTGATCTCCTTGTGTTCTAGATACTCTATGTCAAAATCTGTTATGATCATTACCCATTTGGTCATTCGCCCTGTGAGAGTTGCTTTGGATAATAGGTATTTTAATTTGATGTGATAACACATAGTTCTTGTACTTTTTTGAAACAAATATTACTCCTAAACATGATTTCTCAATGGGTGAATAGTTCATTTCATAGCCCACCAAATTCCTATTGATGTAGTATATAGCTTTTTCCTTTTTGTTTTCATCATGTTGTGCCAGAAGAGATCCTAGTGCTGCCAATGTTGCTATGGTATACATGATCAATGGTTTGTTTGATATTGGTGATATGAGCACTGGAGATGTTAGTAAATAGTCTATGATTTTCTAGAAAGCTTTATCACACTTCTCATCCCACTTGTAAGTTATTCCTTTATGGAGAAGATGAGAAAAGGGGTGAATTTTATTTGATAGTTGCACTATGAACCTCTTGATGGACTACAATCTTCCTTATAACCCTATCATTTGATTTAGTGTTTACAGTGGTTCCCTGTCTAGGATGGATTTTACCTTTGTTGGATCAATTTCTATCCCTCTTTGTGAGATGATAAAGCCAAGAAGTTTCCCTCATGTGACCCCAAAGATACACTTTTTTAGATTCAATTGTACCTTGTATTCTTCAAGTCTTTCAAAGATGGGTCCTAAGACTTGCATGTACTCACTTCTTTTCTTTGATTTTTCCAAAATATCATCTATATAATCTTCAACTATTTTGTGGATCATGTCATGAAATATGATTCATTGCTCTCTAATAGGTTTCTCCTACATTTTTTTAATCCAAACAACATCACGCTCCAACAATAGGCTCCCCATGGACAAGTGAATGTAGTTTTGTACTGATCCTCCTTGGTGATCATGATTTGATTGTAGTTTGACAAACCATTCATGAGTTACAACATTTCATGCCCTACTATTAAGTCTAGAATGAGGTCAATATTAGGAAGAGGGAAATCATCCTTCGGGCATGCCTTATTTAAGTCCCTAAAATTAGTGCAAATTCAAATGACCCTAGTGGGTTTTGAGACTAGTAACAAGTTTGAAACCCACTTAGGATAATCTATCAGTTGGATGAATCCAATGTCAATAAGTTTTTTTAGTTCTAGTTTCACCAAAAGTGCTATCTAAGGGTGCATCTTCCTTAATTTCTACTTGATTGGCTTGGCTTCAGGATAGACTACAACATGATGCAAAAACTACTCGATCAAGCCTTGGCATGTCCTGTATGCACCATGCAAATTTAGCTTTGCACTCTTTCAAGAATGCTACTAGGTTCTTTTGTTCTTCATCCAACAAAGATTCAGAATAGAAGGTGATATTAGGTGCTTCTTTTGTTCCCACATTAACTAGATTGGCCTTTTCTGCTAGTACTGCTAACTTCTCTGGATGCATTGTGCTAAGCAAGAGATTAAATCTCTCATCCTTGGGTGCCTCAGAGAGGTTTTGACCTTTGAATGTGTCCTTTATTTTTAATATTTTAGGTTTAGAGAGTGCCACAGTGTGGTTTTCACTCAAGGATCTTCATGTTAGTTTCATTTCATCAATTTTACAACTAAAGGATTCAATCATCTCCCCATAGTACACCCCTATGTCAAGCTCTATGTAAACACCTGCTTTTGTAATCTACCCATGGTAAGTTGTCATAAATTCTAATGAATTTTTTGATCACTTCATCTTTTTTGAATAAATCTAGAATTGGTGGTCCTTGTTGGTCCATGTCAATGAGTTGGGGGTATACTAGGCATATTTCATTTGGTTGATTGCTTAGAGTGAAGGATGAACTATGGATATCATGAATAGGTAGTTATTCTCAAATAGGTCACCAACATCAAGGGGCAATTCCTCTAAGTTTATATCACATGATGTAGGTAACAAAGAGGAGGCCTCAACTCATTTAGCAGAAGTACCTTTTCTGATAAGGGTGCCCTTCCTAGTAGTACAACTTAGGCCAAGATTCTTTAGTCATTTCTCAAGAATGATGGGTTCTAGTAAACCATTATCATTATGTCCTAGCTTCTCATTCTTATTATATCACATTCCCTTCATTAGTTGCAAGCCTTTCTTATCATCTTCCATGGGAAGAGTGGGGATAGGTCATTCTTCTTCATAGAGAGGTTTAGAGATATCCTCATTGACATCTTCTTGATTTAAATCCCCCCACTTGGTGAAGGTGGTAGATACCATCTTGATAGTTTTAGGATCTTTGTTTCTAGATGCAGATTTCCCATGAGGTTGAGGAGAAATAGGTATCTCTCCTAGGAAAAAGGTGTTCTTCATTAGATTATAGTTCCCAAAACCATCATCCTAGATCACTACTTTGATATTAGGTATGCTTTGCACAATGAGTGCTTTTGTTTCAAAGGTAGATGGAAGGGATGAGGGGTCAACAAATGAGGTAGAAGGTGTAGGCCCTTCTTCATTGTTGGGTACTTGGGGTATTTTATAGAACTTGGCCTCAAGATTTTTGTAGTAGTAAAAAGGCTCAAGATCTCCATGCATGGTAATCACTCTACCCTCAAAATGAAACTTCACACATTGATGATAAGTCTAGGCTATAGCTTTTAGGGAATGGATCCATGGTTGACCAAGCAAGATGTTATAGTGAAGATCAAGGTCTAACACTTGACATGTTATTTCTGCAATGAGGGTGCCCACTTGGATGGGTAATGAGATGATGCCTTGTGATACCTATTCTTGGTCATCATATGCCTTGATGGTGGTACTCTTGTCTTTCCAATAGTATCTTTTGAATAGCCCAGATTTTTTATCAACTAAAGGGTGCAAATGTTCAATCCAACACCTCCATCTACTAAGACTATTTTTATCTCGTTCTTATGAATGATAACCTCAAGGTGTAAAGCATGGTTATGAGATGGTTGTGATGGTAGGTCTTTCTCTGAGAAGGTGAGAAGGTGCTTAGTGATATGGCCTACCATAGCTTGAAACTAATTTGTATCAATATTCTCGGGAACATATGACCATGATAAAGCTTTCTCCAAGATCTCCCTATGTGCACAGGATAGCCTCAATAATTCTAAGATGGATATCTATTTAGGGGTCTTCTTAAGCTGATCTAAGAGATTGTACTTACTAGGATTTAACGCAGGCATAGCAGATTATGCCCTAGATTGAGATGGGACTCCTTGGATGGTGATTTTTCCACATTATGTGGTGAATCCACACTACATACTAGGCCCGTTGATGGTGACAATGGTAATGACACTATCATAAGAAGCAACTATATTGGAATATGTATGTTGCATGTTTGTGTAATCCTTAGCTTTTCCATTGTTGTTCCCTTTACTATGATCTAACATAGGGTTCTTGTATATCTTAAGATCTTGATTCTCAACTAGTACCTCAATAGATATGGGATCATTCTCTATGAGGTCTTGGATAATGTTTTTGATCCTTGATGTAGTTTGTTATTTTGTATCCTTCAATCTTGTGAAAGTCACAAAATTCATTCTCATTGTACTAGGATGGTTTCTCTTGTGGTTTTTGATAGTTTTCAAAGTTGGGAAATATTACTAGATTTTACTATACCAACTTTTTCATGATGGTTTCTATGGGTTAAGATAACTTTGTGTACTTGTGTTTAAGATAGTTATTCTTGTTAGTACCTTCACCTTTGTATTTTTCTATTATTGATTTGATTGTTCTGCGGGGGTGTTTTTTGCTGCACAATTGGCTATATGTTAGCAATGTGAGTTTTGTTTGGCCTAGGGGAACTTAGGACTACCTTAGCATCTACTACACCATCATTTGTTACCTTCTTTTTCTTAGCCCAGGAATGAGGCTTATCGTTTGAACTAGTAGATGGGAAGTTATCTTTGTAAGCTTTAGTGTTTCTCTATGTGATTAGAGCTCTCTCAATGTTAATGGCTCTAGGGACAAGCTCATCATGAGATGTGATGCACTTCATTTTCAATTGAAATGATAGATCTGGATCTAGATTTGCTATGATGATTCCCACTTGTTGTTCATCAAGAAGAAGTTGTTTGCTCTTTGTAGTTGTTTTTCTCCATCGTTGTAAGAAATTAGTGAAATTTTCTCCTTTTTTTTTCTTCACAGCTTCCAGTTCTTCTAGACATACATCCACGTCAAGATTATATGAGAAGTGATCGATGAATTTATTGATAATTTCCTAGAAATTTTTTATGCCAGGAGGTAGATGAGAAAACCAATCTATGGCAAGACTTGTTAAAATTTGAGGGAAGAGGCACATTAAATAAGAATCATTGTAAGCCACCTCCATACACATAGTGTTAAACTCTTTGACATGGTCCACATGACTTCCTCTCCCTTTGTATTTATCAAATTTGTGGATTTCAAAACTAGGAGGGAACAATACTATTACAATGTTTCGGTCAAATGGATATGGGTATAGGTTATGTGTGTGAGGCTTCTTGGTCTTTCCCATCCAAAGGTCTTTCATTCCTTCAGATAGCACTTTAAATTGTGATTCTAGATCATTTTGTGGGTTTGATGGAGGAACATATGGTGGGATGACTAATGAGTTGTATGTAGAATTTTGATATGAGAATGTGTTTTATGGGGTGTATGTGGTGTAGGATTCTGTGAAGGTGATTGAGGTATCAATGTATATGTTCCTAAAGTGTTTGTATTGATGATGTTTTGTTGAGGATTATAGTAGGAACTTGGTTGTTCTTGTTGTTGTTGTTGGGCATACTGTTGAGCTAGTAAGGCTTGTTGTTGTTGTTGTGCTACTAGGGCTTGTTGTTGTTGTTGTTCCATGAGGGAATGTTGTTGTTGTTGCACCATGAGGGCTTGTTGTTTTTCTTGCGCCATGAGGGATTGTTGTTGGGTTTGCTATTGTTGTTGTATTTCTAAAGCCACTTGATGAGCTTGATGTTGTTGTTGGGCTAAGGTTGCGTATTTGACTACTAAGGATGCTTTTTGTTGTTGTTGTTGTTGTTGTTGTTAGACTATTAGGGTTGCTTGATGTTGTTTTTTTTGTTGGATGGCTTGTTGATAAGCTTTTTGTGCTTGTTGTAAAGCTAGGGCATGCACTTGCAATGTACGATTAGGTGGTTGTTGGTATATCTGAGATGGATTGTGAGTGTTGATGTTTTGAGTGGGTAGCAAATTGTCGATGAGAGGTGGAGGGTTCTCTTGGTTTAACCTCCCTTTTAAGATGGTGGATTGATGTGGAGGAATGTAAGTTTGAGGTCCAATTTGATTTTTCATGGTAAAGGGGACCATGGGAAAAGATGAGGATAGTGACATTAGATTTTGTGATGGAAATGACACACTAGGACCTTGAGTCCATTGATTAAAAATATTCCCTAGTCCCATATCTTGAGGATTTCCTTATGCTAGAGATGTAAACAAGGTATAACCTAGGTTAGTGGGATTCGTGACTAAGGGATTGTTATGAGATGGGTTGATAATGGATGGGGTATATGTGCTTTGTGAAACTAGTGATACAAATAAACCAATGGGAGGATGGGGTAAAGATGTCCCTATCTGCATTAAGGGTTGACTCTGTGGTGTATATTGGCATGCCCTTGTGTGTTGTTTTGAGACACTTGGTCCATACTACTTTATGTGATGGTGGGTACACTTGTGGTACTCATGGGTATGGGTGACGAGGGGTGTCCTCGATATATTGAGGTTGTTTTGGAGTAATGAAGGTCAAGATGTTTGTATGGCTGTTTGGGATCTTTAGGAATGGGAGGAGCACCAAAGTTAGGTGTCCAAGTGGTCGTATGAGATGAAGGATTTGTATTGAGGGTACCCACAAGTGTGTTTCTCTCAAATGGAAGAGTATGTCCAAAGCCCTTAGCAAGGCTAGTTGCAAGACTAGGAATGTACATGTTTGATTTAACCCTAGTGATGGAGTTTTGAAGCCTTGTGTCAAATTGTCTTCCAAAAATGATGGGGTGATAAGAGTTATGTTTTCAAAGGCTTTATGTTCCATGATTTCCTCCCTATTAAGTTCAAGTGGATTGTTCATGATGTCCTCTATCTTATATGGCCCTGATGGTGATGAAGGTTGTTGTGATGGGGTAACTTTACTTCACGGATCAAATTCTAAACGATTTGAATCACTTGAGGTAAATGTGATTTTTGTTTTCTCAATGATTTTCTTGTGTTGTAATCTCATCTTTATCATAAATTTTGTGTCACCTTTGGGAGAGTTGTGTTATGATTTGTAATGTTTAAACTCTCTAGTTGACTCAAATCTAAGTAAAAGAGATACTCTAAGTATTTTTGGAGCAATTATGACAGTGGGGGATGTAAAGATGGGTGATGTGGAGATTAATCTTTTCAAACATTTTGGGACAAGACTTTTGACTTAAACTTGATGTTTTGATGTTGGGATAAAGTGTGTTGATGAAAATGGAAATCTTTAGGGTAGACTTGTGACTGTTAAGATAAACTAGTTCAAAGATAATAACTAACTTAACTAAATGAATGGAAAAGGATACATTTCACATACAAATTAGCCAAGTTAGGGATTTTAGTTGATTGATATCCAAGTAAAAAAAAATGTTGGTGTATTTAATTTTTTTGCAAAGTTAAATAAGGTGAAGGATGAAATTTGATGGAGGGGTGAATGAAGTGTTTGACCCAATGTTGACTTAAAGTGAATCCTTTTTTTCAAAGACAAAGGTGCTGAGATTGATGCTAGACCTCTAAATTTTTCAAATCCTAAAGAATAGTGTTGACCTAAATGAGAGGATAGATGTGGGTATGTAAATATGGCCCATTCCTTCTAGCTTGACCATAATAGTTTCTTAATAATAGGTCATGATTTCAATAAAGTATTAAGGCCCACTTCTTACCAAATTTTGAATAATGATACCTAGGTCTGTAATGGTGGAATGTAGATGTTCACCTACAGATTTTGATTGTGTAATAGATCATTTAGAGAAGTTCAAAACCATGAAAAGGACCAAGGTTTTAGATAGGTTGATTATCATGAAAAATACCTAGTTTTTGACTTAGAAAGAGCATGTACATGTGTGGATGTTTCATTATTACACATTCATAAAAGTTTACTAACAACTTGTTTATGTTTTAGTAGAGTGCTGAAGTTTTTGATTGCTTTTGAACTAAGATGCCTAAGTTTGAAGTGACAACCTATAAACCTTCTTTTGGAGATTCTAATTTTGCATGAGATCATTCAGAAGAGTTCATGTTTATGGAAGAAAGGAAGATATTTATGGCCACATAGGTGGTGGTAATATGGGCTTTCCAGACTCAATCTCAGCTTGTTCCTCTTCTTTTTCTAAAATTTGTGTTG
Source organism: Sequoia sempervirens (assembly GCA_007258455.2). NCBI lineage: Eukaryota > Viridiplantae > Streptophyta > Pinopsida > Cupressales > Cupressaceae > Sequoia > Sequoia sempervirens. Next base: position 6,889 of record VDFB02102534.1, on the reverse strand, counting down.
TTTTTCTCCATTGGGTAGGTGTTTCTTTTGTTAAAAAAGTGAGGCTTCTTAAAATACTAATGATATCGGTTTGTTCTTTATGAATGAGTTCAAAGTTTGGTTGAATTATAGCACCTTCAAGATCAGGTTGTTCAATGAGAGCAATCGGTTTCCAAATAGTCAATGTGGGATTCAATTGATTCAATTCATCTTGCTTAAGTGAATTTATTTTATCACAAACACTTGTCTTGATTATGTTTTTAAGCTAATTGTTTATGTCAAAAACATCATAGCCTTCACAATGTCCATTTTGTGAAAATCATGAGGTTGAAGCCATAATTTCCTATGTTATCCTTAGAAAAGATGGATTGAGATATAAGTCAACATATTTAGAAATCTCTAAGGATAGAAATTCTTAGGACAAGTAGTAATATCAAGGCTATTTCAAAAGGTATCCATATTTAAGCCAAAGTGTTTAAAATTTTGAGGAAGATAGCGAATGTTTGTTTTGTAACATTTTCCAACCACGTATTAATGACATAAAGCAAGCATAAATGTATTTAATTATTTCTCTTCACCCAAGATCACATGAAGTGCAAGGGGATTGGATACATACTATAAGTGCACACAAACAATGAAGTACAATTTGAGTGTTTCTCTTCACCCAAGATTTCACAAAACACAAGGGGATTGGATACACTCTACAAGTGTGTCACAACAAAGCAGACACTAATTCGTTTTACCAACTAAAGCTAAGATGAATTCCTTTTATGTACCAAACAAAATGTTAAGTTTCCTTGTTCAATTTTAAAACCCAAAAAGACAATGATGAGATGAGAGTTCAATTTTAGTCTCATTTGAGCATTTATTTTAAACCCAAATGAAGTTTAGTGAGGTCCTAGAGCATAAAGAAAAAAATCATAAGAAATTGGGTTATAATTGCCCCAAAGTGTCAAACACTTGTTACAAAAGGAATGTGCACATTTTATTTTTTGCTATGAAATCCAACTCACTCTATTAATTTTAAGGGAATACTTTAGCATCTACAAATGGGGTTTTTTATTTCCAAATTTACGTAATTATATTAGTATTGGTTAAATTAGGTATAATTTTTTTAATTAAATATAATATTATGGTATATCACCAAGAATATAATAATAATAGTAATCAATTAAATTAGTTTTATATGTCTGGTTGAAAAATGTTTAATCTTTAAATTTGGGCAATTTTTTAATATTCAAACTTGCAATTAAATGTAATATATTTAAATTAATATTAATAAAACTAATTTAATATTAATTTGAGGGTTTTGTTTATCCTAGGGTAAGTAATTTTTATCAATTAAATTGGTTTTATCTATGTTTTTTCAAATTAAATAATGATATTAATGTATATTATGAATAATTTCAAAATATTACAAATCATTAGTACTCGCTTCAATTAATTTTTTAAGTTTAACTAAAGTCAAAATATTACAAGTCATTACTTTGAGGGAAAATTATTAAGATTAAAAAGTAAAAAATAAATTAGATTTTTCAATTTAACTAAAGCCCTTTTATTAATTTGATCTAAGATTTGATAATAATTTTAAAAGAATTAATTGATTAATATTAATATTTAATATTAAAATAATAATATGAATTTTTTTATAAAATTTTTTTTAAAGGGAAACATTAAAAAAGACAAAAGATTTAAAAGATCTCATTTAAAGTTAAAACCAAAATTGTGCTATAATGATGCAAAAGATTTGTAAGTAGTCTAGTTGATCTTCCAACAATTTTTCCATAATCCAATAATATTAATTAACCACAAATACTAATAAATTATTTAGATTAAAATTTAGAAAACATTCATTTAATAAAATATATGCATTTAAAATCCACATTAACTGAAATAGCATAATTGATGTTTATTTTCAACCCACCATCCAATCCTTCAAACAATAAAAACAAATGAGAAGTGAAAAAGCAAGTCACTGGGAAACTATAGTCAGAACATTGTGTAGCTTATCTCAAAGACTCCAAAATAAGGCGATGGGTAGGTACCCCAAAATAAGGTGATGGGTAGGTAATGTTAATTTCTGCAACAGCAGTTAATTGCATAATAAATTCATAGAAAGAAATCTAATTTATAACAATTAACACAATTGGGTTAATTAACAACTAATAACAGTGGAAGCAAAAATCACAAGAAGCCAATCACAAATAGACAATAACACAGATATACCCGAAACCCCAATGTGAGGGAGAAAAACTTTACAAATGTTGGATCTTCTATGCATTTATTAACAAACTTTTCTTTTGAAAATACAATATGAGTTTGCTACATCAATCTTACATATATAGATCCTAGTTGCTTTACTTAGCGTGCAAGAAAATAATCTTTCCTTGCTTTCTTTGGCTTTAATTACACATAAAATCACTCTTAGATTTATCTTATCCTCACAAACTCAGAAAAATTCTATTAAAGAATAAAAACTATTGTTGCTAAAAATCCAACTCGAATTGCTTTAAAGCATATCTAACTTGAGTTGCTTTAAAGTGATTTAAATCATATCCAACTCAAGTTGCTTTAAAACAAATCCACATCCCACCTTTCGAGCTACAAAAATCAACACTCTGTCTTAGTGAGGAAGGTGTTCTGTACCACACCCAACTTGTCCCTAAAGAATTCAAACTTATGCTCATCAGTTTAGCCGTGGGATATGCACTTTATCTATTAGTTCGTAGGAATGTAATGGAGCTTCACTATCCCCTTCTCCACACAATCTTTGATGAAGTGGTACTTGATCTCAATGTTCTTTGACTTGTCATGAAACACTGGATTCTCAGAGATTTTGATACAACTCTGATTATCACAATAAATGACTATAGGATCCAACTCCTAATCAAAGAGCCTAGCTAGAAGTTTCCAAAGCTAGATAGCCTCGCATGTAGCCATACTAGCTGCCATACACTCAGCCTCTGTAGAACTCAGCACAACTGACTTGTGTTTCTTGTTGTACCAAGAGACTGCTCTTGATCCCAAACTAAAATTGCACCCTAAAGTGCTCTTCCAATCAACTGTACTGCCTTCCCAATCTGCATCAGTAAACCCCTCAAGCTTCACTCTATCCTGATGAACATACTTCAAAACATAATCAACTATGCCTTTGGTGGTCGGGAGCGAGGGTCAACAGAGTTTTCAAGGATCAAAGGTGTCGAGAATTGAGAGGACTAACAAACGATCAAAACTTTAATTATGACCTTTTGGAGCCTATAATGGCATTTGGGATGAATAAATGTAATGAGAATGTTAAAAGTTCTAAGGTTCCTGATAAGGAATCTAGGTTAAAAATGCAATGTAAAGGGAAAATCATGTTCTAGGGGTTTGATTAGTGTTCTAATGTTTTAGGTTGGTCAAATAAATTTGGATATTGAAGGTCCAATAGTTTTTAGGTGATAGATTTTAATAAAATGTAAGTTTGCAATTTCAAATTTTTGAATTTTAGTTTAGGCGGGAAAGGGAGTTTTGAGAGTTTTAGAGTAAATTAAGCAATGTAATCAATCCAAATCAGTTGGATCAGTTGGAGAATGGGTTTATAACCTTAAAATTTTCATTTGTACGGAGGTTAGGTGATTGGTGAAAGCATTGTACGGACTGTTCTCAGAAAATACAACAAAATTTCTGTTTTCTTGCAATTTTCTGTGTTTTTTTGATGAACCATTGAATCTTATTGAAGTTATCTGCATTTGGATGCTTTAGTAATTTGTATTTACATGTTTTAACACCACTCACATGTTCTGATAAGGGAAATAGATCAATTCTTGCATGTTTTAATTGACTGTCCACAGGAAAAGTTTAGATTTTTCTCTGTTTTGAGAGTTCTAATGAAGGAATGATCCATTTCATGGAGTATTATGACTGAAAATATATGAAATGGATCACATATGACATGTATCATAAGAAAATAACAAAGAAATGTGCAGGAAAGAAGAAACAAACGGTGTACACCAAGATTTCATTGTGAAAAATGCTTGAAGATGGAGGCTAGGGTGTAGCAGCAGAAGATCTGCCTTAATGAGGGGAATGTTTTTGAGTTTGGATCAACTAAATATGTTGTCCTAATGGTGTAGAGTCAATGATAAAGTTCTGGAAGTGATTGGAAGGTTAGTTTTCAAGAAGCCCTAGTTTTTGAGGCAAGTTGAGGAGGGGTTTGTGCTGGAGCATGTTAGAGGTGTCAAAGAGGTCTAAAAACTTGGATTACTTGGTTTTGAGTCATTTTAGGATACTTATAAAAGTTTCATGGTCATGGGTTGAGTTTAAAGAGGGGTTGCTTTGAAAAAGAGGGCTAATTAGGCCTAAATTTGAGGAAACAACAGATTTTTGATTGGTGTGCTCCAAAACAAGTGCCATCAATAATCTAGTATGTTATGTATCATCACAAACCACATTTGGTTCAATCATTATTTTGGAGGTTCCTTTGGAAAGTTTGAGTGCAAAGTCAAAAAATCACCACAGGAGGCCTAGTTAGGCTAGTAGCCTAGTTAAGGTGAAAAATTGGTTTTGTGTCTAAGTCAGAGGGTTGGGATTTGAAATCATTCAAAACAAGTTTTCTTAAGTCTCTTAAGGGTGTTCCAAGGGTTTGGGTCCATAAAGAGAGCATACAAGCGATTAGTGCATCATTAAGCCTTGTCTCCATTAGGGTTCCTGGGAGATAGCTTGAGATTGCAACCTTTAATCCTTGAAATCTTTGTGTTTCTTTCAAAGTCCTTGACCCTCTGCATCAGAGTGGTATTAGAGCAATGAGTAGGTCCTTTAGTGATTGGAGAAATAGCAATGGCACCAAAAAACCAATTGGCAAGAGAGTTGGAAGAGTTGAAGGAGATCTTGGAGAGGGAGAGAAGAGAAAGAAGGGAACAAGAAGCAGCAAGAGCAAAGAGAAGAAAGGAATGGAGAAGAGAGAGAAATACTATGCATGAAAGGATAAATAACCTTGAGATGAGTAGGAGGAGAGAAGAGCAAGAAGACCAAGAAAAAAATGATGAAGAATAAGAGCATGTGAGGGTAAATCAGGAATAGCAAGCAGATGATACAGAGAACCCTGAGGAAAGGAGGTTACCGAGATTATTGAAGGTAGTACAAGGTCATGGATGGAAGAGTCACATAGACTTTCCTATCTATCAAGGGAAGATGGATAGTGAGGAGGTGTTGGGATGGCTTGATGCCCTAGAAAACTACTTTGAGTTTGAGGAGATGGATGAAGAGAGGAAGGTTAAAGTTTGCTAGTAAAACCAAGTTGAGAGGCAATGCAACATTGACATGGTGGACTGTTTCCTGCACGATAGGATGGCTAGAGGATTGAAAAAGGTCTCACTGGCAAGGATGAAGAGTTTGGTCATCCAGCTTTCCTACCATCCGACATACCATTCATGTGAAAAGGATGAGACAAAATTTAAAGCAAAATGACTTGGATGTTATGTCCTATATTGAGCAATTTCACAAGCTTAGTATTAGAGGAGGTTATGAAGAAGAGGATGAGAAAATAGCCAGGTACATCAATGGCTTGAGGTACAATCTACAAGATGAGATTGGTTTGCAATTTCCAAGGACATTGGGAGAATGTTTTTAGTTGGCCATTAGAGAAGAAGAAAAGGTGAAAAGGAAGCAAGAAAGATCAAGCAATGGTGGAAGAGGAGGTAGTTCAAACATGGGCAGAGGTAATAGAGAGCAAGGACAAGGCAACAATGACAAGAGCAACAATGACAAAGGCAAAGAGGTATTTTCTGATCAAAGAGGTGATACACCTGTGAGGAGGGAGGATTTATCAAGGTAGAGGACCATTCACGTAGGGTAAGCCGTGAAATTGGGTGGGGAAGGAACCAGGCATCCTTCCTCTTGGCGGTCCTAAATGGGAATAAGCTGATAAAGGTAGAGAAAGGAGAGCTAACTTGGTGCAAGAAGAAGAAGACAAGAAGGAGGAACCAAAAACATTCATGGCAGACCCTGTGACTGATGGTGAGTTTATCATGATCAAGCAAGGAGAAAGGCTTCATCAAGAACCAAAGGTAACCATTTTCAAAACAAATTGTCTCAGTCATGGTAAGATCTGCAGATTGCTCATAGATTCAGGGTCACATAGCAATTTAGTTTCACTTGATATGATAACCAAGCTAGGGATTGAAACATTTGATCATCCTACTCCCTACAAGGCCACTTGGGTAACTCAAGGACAACATGTAGAGATTGGTAAGAGAGCTTTTGTTGATTTCTCAATTGGTTCATATCATGATAGAGTGCTTTGTGATGTCATTCCAATGACTTGTGGTCATATTATCTTGGGGAGGCCATGGCAGTATGTTAGAAGGACATTGTAAGATGGATTTCTTAACACATATTTGGTTCACAAAGGAGATGTTAGATATCAGTTGGTTCCTTTACCTTTGGAGTAGTCTAATGATAGTTTTGTGATTTTTTTTGAGAAGAGTTTGTAGGTGAATAAGCAGGGTGAAACAGGGGAAGACATTGGTAAGTTGGAAAAAAACAAGTTGCAAAGCAGGTTAGAAGAAAGATTGTCTGAAACAAGTGATGTCTAGGAGTTGACATGATGTTTTTCATCACAATCCACACCTGAAACAACCATTAGATTGGAGGTTCATTTGCAAAGTTTGTGGAAAAAGTCAAGAATCCTTCACCAAAGGCCTAATAGGGCTAGAAGGCTAGTTGAGCAGCAAAGGTGAGTTTTGTTCAAAACAGAGGGTTGGGGCTTGAAACCCATTTGAGTCAGGTCAAGTTAAGTCCTTTGAGATCATTTAAATGGTTTGGAACCATAAGGGAAAAAATTAAGTCTTGAGTGTTAAGTTGAGGCCTTATCTCCAAGTTGGGGCCTAGTTGAGAGATTGAGAAGTGAAACATTGTTATTCTTGTTATT